>PVIJ01001910.1:127279-179076 GCA_004024925.1 Scalopus aquaticus
ACCATTCGATATTTTTCTCTTTCTTTCTGGCTTATTTCACTGAGTATGATCCCCTCTAATTCCATCCATGTCGCTGCAAATTGCATGTGTTTATCTTCTTTCCATGATGAATAGTACTCCATTGTGTATATGTACCACGTCTTCTTGATCCAATCATCTATTTTTGGACATCTGGGTTGCTTCCATACCTTTGCTATTGTGAATAGTGCCGAAATGAACATACGGGTGCATGTATCCGTTCGGATTAGTGTTTTTGTGTCCTTTGGGTAAATTCCCAAAAGTGGGATTGCTGGGTCGTATGGAAGCTACCACAGGGAAATTTTACAGTCAGAAGGGATTTGGGGCAATGGATGCTGCATAAACCCACAGATGCCTGACGACTGGGGGACTGGCTCAAAGTCCAGGCTCAGGTGTTGAGGCCTTGGTAGATGGAGGGCAGGTGACAGGTGGGGAGAGGCAAAGGCTTGACAAGCACAGATGAGAATGAGGCAAGGAGGATGTTTCTAGGAGGGTCAGAGGGAGGGAGAGTTGCTGCTGGGGACCTTGTTCTATAGACACATAATTGGGTTTTGTGATTTAAACACACACCAGTTCCATCTCCCAACCATATTAAATGGACTAAGAGTCATGTTTCTGGGGTGACAATAACCCACTTCATTGTTTTAAATCTGCTCTGCTTGTGTAAAAAACAATGATATCAACAGACATGTGCACACATTTGAGGGTGTGGCCTTTATGCTGCAGGTGGGTGAGTAATGAGAGAAGCAGACCCCCAAAAGATAACTTAGGGATGTATTTATGAAGCGTCAGCCACGAGAAATCAGATTAGTGCTTGAAGGATTTGGTGTTGAGGAGAGAAGAATGAGAATGAGAGGCAAGAGAAATAAGTCCTTTCAGATGTTTGTTTTGGGTCAGAAGAAAGAAATGAGATCATTTTTGGATATTAGAAGAACAGATTTTTCACTCTCAGCAGTCAAGCTGCTCCTGCTCGCTGAGTCAAGGGGTTTGTGGCTGCAGGTGAGCCCCGCACATTCTAAACGAATAACCAATAATCTTGAGAACCTGGTTGCTGAGAGGGAGGTTTTTCTGCTTTCCAAGATCTCTCTTCTGTATCTGGAGCAAAGCTGTGAAGCTAAGCGTTGAGTGAGGTGCTAAAGCATCCTGCAGAGAACAGAGTGTTGGACACAAAGGAAGCACCTGCCCTGCAGGAAGGAAGGAAAATCCATCTGCTGTTGGGAGAAGCTTGGAGGAGACTCAGCAGATGAGGAGGTAGAGAAAGATGCTTCGCACCCCGCCCGCCCACCAGGGGGTGGGGGAGTGACGGGCAAGGTAGAAGAAACAGCCCAGGCTGGTAACAGGAAGTGAAAAATTGAGGGGCTTAGCTAAGTTCTACCTCATGTTGGCATCCCTGGGAAGGAATCCCTTGCAGGTGTCCACACTGGGTAGCCACGGCATGGTAGCAATCCTGGAGGGGAGGACCTGAGACAGGCCCTTGCTTCTACTTGGTATCATGGGGGTGTGTCCAGAACTTCCAGGTGACCCCTGTGGGTGCACAAGAAACTAAGAATGAAGAGCCAGCATACCTGGTGAAGGGTGCCCGGATCAGGGACTCCTCTGCAGTGACTCAGCGTAGACCAGCAGAACTGGGGCCAGAGAGAAGGTGTGGCTAAGCCACAGGGGGTCAGTAGAGCCAGGGAGTGATCCCCTTGTGGCAGGGGATGGCCACACTGCCCAAGAGCCTTTATCATACACTGTCTGTATGGAGTGAACAGGTCATGAACATCTGAGACCCAGATGGACTGGGGCCGGCAGAGGGTGTGGCTTAGGGAACAGCCCGTGGGAAATGTACTTCAGGGTTTTTATTCATGATAAGATCAAAATGAGTCCCCAACCTATCAAGTTCTGTGAACTGAATAAATGAGGGGGTTATAGTCTCACCAGTGTGATCTGGTCCTACCCTATTCCGGGTCACTCAGCTCACTGGGGAGCACTGTAGTCATGCTGGGGTCTTGCTTTGAGACCAAAAAGACAAACCAAACTCATACAGAGGAGAGTGGTGAGGAATTGTCATGCAAAGTAGGCTGGGAAGAATTGAGACCCTGTAGTCTGGAGAAAACCAATTCTGAGTGATACACTGCTTGGGTTCTATCAGTTTCCAAGTATAGACTTGATGTGTGGATATTACAAGGAGATAGATTTCAGCTCTCAGCCCAGAAGAACTTCTTAATAATCCTAAGCTGGCACCAGCTGAACCAGGACATAATGCACTTCCTGGAGGTGGTTCATCCAAGCAGGAGCCAGAACATTATGCAGGAGATTCAGACATCTGCCTGGGTCATGGGCCTGGACAACCTCCAAAATGCTTTCCAACCTTAAGATTGTGAATTGCTGAATGAAATTCTAATTTTATAATTTCTGACTCAGAGGAGAAGGAGGTTCCTACTTTGAGTCAGAATATGTGAGTGGAAAGATCCCAGCTCCTCCAAATCACACCGACCTGGTTTCTGAGACTGGCTCTGTCGCTCACAAGCTGTGTGACCCTGAAGAATTTCCTTCACCTTTCTGAATAGTCCTTATTTGTAAGATGGAGATTACTTACCTGGAAAGATTTTGTTGACTTGAAGTGAAATAATAGAATAAAAGAGCAAAGCATGGCAGATAGTGTGTGTGTGTGTGTGTGTTTCCCTCTGCATGTGAGAGTGGAAGCAGGGTGAGCTTAGGACCTTCACAGTGTTATAAAATCATGTTACTGTCTACCGGTTAATTTTGTTCTTCACAGGACTAGCTTGCAGAGCATCAGGTTAAATGAATAAATGAAAGAGACTCTCATGTGAGGTGCTGTGGACAGATTCTACTTTTTGAATTCTTTTAGCAGGGAAGGGTGGGGTCTACCATGGGGAGGAGGGGAGACACCTATTTATTCAGGGCAAAAGAACTCATCCTCTTAGGACTACAAATGGACACCCTGGGTTACTGGCTCTGGGAGACTTGCTATGGAAGTGCCCACCCTCATCTGAGAACAGACCTGTCCCCGGCCCCGATATGAGCTGGAGTGTGGCACTGTAAATGGAATAACCCTCCTCTGCGAAGTGGGTGCAGGTTCCCTTTTAGTCTTCCTCAGCTCTCTGTACTTATCCCCTCCAACCCCAACTCCCTCTTACTTAATCTTTTCCTAATTCTGCTGTCATCATTTTTTCCCTTAGAAACCACCCAGCTTGTTCACAAGGAGGTTTAAATGGCTGACAAAGCTGACCGTGCCATCTCTCCCAGGACACTTATGTTCTAAGTGCTTGTGATTCTCCACAGGGGGCCTCTCTTTCCTTCTTGGGTGTGGGCTGGGAGCTGGCAAGGCTCGTGCCACCGGGTGCATGTCTCTGCTCAGCTGACCTGTTCTGGGCCCGATCCTCACAGTCCTGAGCCTTGGCCATGGTGGTAAAAAAAATAAACACCAAAAAAACACAAAACAGGTCCCAAGCTTCCCCTGGGGGTAGGGGTGAGAAGAGTGCTCCCTTCTCTATCTCTGGCCAGGGGAGGAAGTGAGTAGGTCCAGTCTGGGCCTCAGGCAGCTAAAGCTGATTCAGTGATTCCTGGAAGGGAGTGACGTCACCATGACATGGCGGCTTCCCTCCCCAGCCAAAGTCAATAGAAGAGTGAGTGTTGAGTGTCTCTCTTTGCATGAAAGCTCTCGGAGTGACCAGTCCCCTGGCTCGTGCAGGTCACTCACTTCCATGGCCTTGAATAGCCTCCTTCTCCAAATTCCATAGCTCAGATCATCTGTCCCTGCGTGCTGGACTTCCAGGGCAGTATTGATTTTAAACATCTGTCTCTTTGTTTGTCCATGAAACAAATCCACGAATCCGAGAAAAGCATCACAGGCCTGACCATGTGCCCCAGTGCTTTGGGGACATGGAGCCGCCATGCTTGATCAAAACCTGAGCACGTGATCCTCTGTATCCTGTGTCTTTCTGCAATTGCACATCTGCACGTCTTTCAACGATACTAATAGCTCTTAAGGGAGCTGTGTCCCTTCATTTCTTTTGTCTCTTCTAGGACTTCCCCATGGGGCTGAGGGTGTGGGAAACGAAAAATACTTGGGTGGGGGTTAACTCCCCACTATGCTCTTGTCAGGTGCTCTCGCCATGATTTCGCGTGGGAGAGGAGCATCTGCAGCGCGTGCCTGATGATGGCGTAAGGACATGCCCTCTGCTTCTTAAAGTTGGGGGGCTGCATTGAAAGGTAACAGTAGTTAGTCCTGGTGTAGGTTTCAGAAAAACCAGGCAGGGGCCAGAAAACCATTCCCTGTTCCCTTGTTCACTAAAAACCTGACTCCCCTGGGAGGACCCACGTGGAGGAAAAAAGTCCTTTGTCATCTGGAGTCTGATTTCAAAAGCCTCCTCTGCCTCTTTCCCAGATGGGCTCCCTCCTTTTCTAGGGGGAACTCTGAGTTGCCTTATCCTGCTGGATGCTGCCCCCTGCCGGCTGTTCAGGGGCATAGCCTTCAACGCTGGGTTTGCAGCCCCCGAGCCTTTGCCACCCAAATGGTGGCTTTTCATCACTTGAAGTTGTCAGACAGCTAATAGCCCATGAAGAGGGAGAAAATTAGCCTTCTCTCAGTGAACTGGGTGTTGAGAGGTGCTGAGATATATGGTGGAGGCAGTGAGAATGACCGATGGAGATTCAAATCTGAAATGAGATAGGGGCCATCTGGGGACGAAGGAGCCACGGTTGACAATGACCATCTCATTTAAACCATGGCTCACGACCTGGAGAGGCAGGTGTGCAGGGCCCCTGTTTAATGAATGATGGAATTGAGTCTTGGAAAGGTTAAGTAACGTGCGTGCCCTAGGTCATGCAGTGAATAGTGGTGGAGCTGGGACTTGAACTCAGTGACCCCAGACATCTGGCGTCTCACCACCCATGGAACAGAGCAGAATCCTGCCCAGGATGAAGCTCTCTTTCTCTGGTGTGAACTGGGTTCTGTGGCATGAAGGTGAAATTTCAACTGCATGCTCCTCACAGAAAGAGTTTTAGCTGTAGTCTCTGTGATGTGATTTTAGGAAAGCTGGAAAACTCTTCCTTGCAAATATCTCCCCAACAATGTTGCCCAGAATTTCTTTATAGCACAGTCACACCTTTGGTTAACATTAGCTAAATGGTATGCCTTTTAAAAAGTTCTAGTTTAAACTAGAAATATGATTCCAAAGGGGAAAGTCATACATGAAACCCTTACATCTTTTTTTTTTTAAAGATTTATTTATTTATGCATACAGAGCTGGGTGTAGGCCAGAGGTGTGTTGGGGGGAGTGAGAGGATTCACCAGAGATAGAATGGGGAGCAGAACTTGCGGATCTACTGAAATACACTGCTGAGGGGAGCAGTGGGCGAGGCAGGAGAGGTCTGCTGTGCCATGGGGGAAGCTCCCTGGTTAGGGATGGAACTCGTGCTGCAGTGGCTCTGGATAGCTTCACAGTGCTGCAACTCAATCCGTTGAGCCACTAGGGAGGCCTGAAATCCTTACATCTTAAATCTACCTCTGTGGAGACTGATTTGTCAGGTTGCTTTATCCTGCGACAGAATTATGGGTGTGGGGATAATGGAGGACAGGGATGTCTCTGAATGGAGGTCCCAGAGGCTCTTCAAACTGAAAAACTAAATACTTCATCTTTTCCTCCACCCTGCTCATTTCTTTGGCTTCAAACCAGCTCAGAAGTCTTCGAGTTCTCCTTTACTCCTCCATCCTAATGGGTCGTGAGCTCTACCTGCCCTGCCTCTCAGGTGGAGCTTGAATATTTCCATGAGCACTGTCTCTGCTTCACTGAGGTGCTCATCGGTTTGCCCCTGATGGCTCTGGGCCTTCACCATTTAATCAAACTCCAGGGCTGAACTTCTAGAATATAAATCTGATGCTGTTGCATTTCCTCTTAAGGTCCTCCTCCTTGCTTATGGAGGCCACACTCCTTAATATTTTATGTAAACACCGAGGGCCTCCTTGTGACCCCTTTTCTAACCCCGTCTCTCTCCATCTCCCCCCATATGTCTCCCCACTGCCCTCCTCCTTCTTGCTTCCCAGTCTCATTATCTGACATGTTTACTTTGTACCTTGCTTGGTCATTCCCACCTCCATGTCTGTGTGTATGTGTGTGTGTGTGTGTGTGTACGTGTGTGTGTGTGTGATTTTTTTTGTAGATTAAAAAAAAATTTGTAGAAGAACTGGGGTGTAGACTAGAGGTATGCAGAGACAGAGTGGGGAGCAAAACAGGTGGATCTGCTGAAATACACTGCTAAGGGGAGCAGTGGGTGAGCAGGAGAGGTCTGCTGCGCCATATGTGGGTCAGCTCTCTGGCCGGGGATCGAGGCTGCAGTGGTCATAGTGCTGAGACTTAACCCCTAGGCCACCAGGGAGCCCTGACCTCGCATCGTTTTTGCAGGAAAACCCTTCCCCTTCTGGGGTCAGCTCACCACTCCATGGTGAAGCCATCTGTGATTCCCATACCCAGCCCGCAAGGAGACACGTTTCTATGTCTGTTCTCCCCATAAAGCCTGGATTCGTGAATGAGCGAATGAGTCAATGAAGTGAGCTGATGACTGGCCCATCCATTTCAAAGAGGAGCTGTTTTGAAATGAGTACACACCAGACTGTGGGTGCATCTGATATGTGCTGAGTGTATCTGTGTGTGCATTAGTGGGGTGTGCTGGCCCTCTGATGATAAATAATTTGATGGACCTTGAACTTACTCACACAAGCAGAATAGTTTCAGAACATTGCCATGGAGACGAATGAGGACTCAAGCAGCAGGGTACCACTTAGGCAGTGACAGATCTTACAGAAAATGGGCTTAGGTACACCTTTCTTGTCAAAAAATCCCTCGCTAATGGGAAGAGTGCGTCAAGGCAGAATAAAACCATGCATACTCCCACCTCCCCCCCACCCCGCCCCTGCCCAATGAACAGAAAGTCCCTGAAATTAGGAAACAGAAAATAGCAGGTCAGGAAGAAGATAAATTCTGAGAGATAAACTTAAAGGCAGAAGGATTACGAGGAATTTGGGCCCCGACATGATGTTGGTGTTCCAGATATTATCAGAAAATAAACAGTGGAAGAAGATGAGATGTTTCAAATATCTAATCTAATTAAAGAACATGAGGCAGGAATCCTGTTGTGTGAAGTGAGAGAATATCACAAAGCCAACTCTGAGCTGGAGGAAACAGGTCCCTTGTACCTTGGCCAAGTGTTTATCATTGATTACATAACCAGAACTAAAGTCTTCCAGGTCTCCTTAATCTGCAGGGAATGACCTTCTCTGTCTGTTGAAAACCTGTTCTTTCAAAGGCCGGTTCAAATGGCACCACCCCGTGAATGAAGCTGTTCCCAGCTCATCAGACAGGGTTAACTTCTGTGTGGCTCCTTGGAGCTGCTTCTTCCTCTGTTCTCCGCGTCCATCCATCACGGTTGTTCTCACATCAGCCTCTGCGAGACTGTGACTGTGCGAAGACAGTGCCCTTGTCTAGCGGTCTTTGTGAGCTGACACCTGGTGTGCGGTCTGGCACAGAGCCTGCGAGGAGCTGACTTGGGAGACCCCCAAATTCATATGTTGAAACCCTAACTCCCAGCATCTCGGAATGTGGCTGTAGCTAGAGGGAGACAGGACCTTTAAAGACGTGATTAAGTTAAAATGTGGCCTTGAGGAGGGGCCCTCATCCCATCTGACTGGTGTCTTCATGAGAAGAGGAAACTGGATACATAGGAGAGGCCTGCAGTGGGCACGGAGGGAAGGCCGTGTGAGGTCATGGTGAGAAGCTGAGGAGGCGTCTGGAAGCTGAGGAGGGGGCCCTCAGAGAAACCAACGCTGCCCACACCTTGATTTTGGACTTTTAGCCTCCAGAAAATAAATTTCTATTTTTTCAGTCACCTAGCCTGTGATATTTTGTTATGGTGGCTCTAGAAATCTACTATTGTAGCACTTCCTCAAATAAAAGCTTGTCAGGTGAAGCTGGAAACACTGCCTGTGGAAAGAGGTGGTAGCAGGTTTGGGTTGAAGATGCTAAGAGTAGAATCTCCAGGAAGCCAGGCTCACTGCTACAGAAAAAGCTTTCAGTCACGTCAGCTATGCCTTTTACCTTCACCCCCGGCACCTTCTTCCAGTGCCCGGTGTCCTGGGGCACCAGCTGGCACACCCTCAACACCTCTTCATAGCAGCCCTTCTCCCTGCTGGGACCTAGTGGGGGTGCTGATGCCAATACCTCCACAGCAGGAAGGGGAGGGAAGAAGAATGAAAGAAAGAAAGAGGAAGGCTGTGCAGATGGTTTTACAGAAAGCTGAAAGGAAGGGAAAGGAGACTGGCATTTCACCTAACCAGCAAGTGCTTCCTCAAGTATTGACTGCTAGGAAAGTATAGGTAGACGCACATGCATGGACCGACTGGTAAGGACAGTATTTGAATTGACTATCCAACTGTTTATGCTTTAAACGTAATATATTGTTTTACAGTGTTTTAGGCAGACAGGTAGTATGAGCTTAGTCCCAGTTAATGCAGTGAGTTAGCCAAACTCAAGGCTAAGGGCACAGTCCCCATAAATCTGCCCTCATTTCAGACATCAGTTGCAGTGTTGGGGTTTCCTATCATCACCTTCTCTTTGAACAACTGGCCACAAGTTCAGGGGTTTGCATGAGTACCCAGATTTGATAATTTGCTGGAACAACTCAGAGTTCAGAAAAGTACTACACCTATGAATAGAGTTTCATTACAGCCAAAGAGACACACTGGAATCAGCCAAAGCTGCAGTGGGAACCAGTGAAGCATCTATAGCTTCAGGTTCCCTTGTCCTCCAAGCATTGCTCTGGGGCCGTACAGGGACACTGCCAGCCAGGGAAGTTTATCCAAGCCCCAGTGTCCAGTTTTTATTGGGGCTTTATTATCTAGGCATGATTGATTGAATAATTACCCGTAGAGTTGAACTCAGCCTCCAAGCTCCCCTCCTTTCCTGCTGGTCAGCCCCTACCCTGACTCATCTCCTTAGCATAAATGAGGGGACCGTCTTGAATAAAATTTCCCCCCTCAGAAATTGTAAGGGTTTCGAGGTAACATCCCAGGAGCCCAAAGTCCAGATCAGTTTTTAGGTGAGGCCAGATTTCTTAATACACATGATGATAGGACAATTCAACTGGGTGACATCAGGTCAGGAAGCGGGGAAGCCCTTTGGGTGGCTGCTGCAGAAATCTCAGGAAGAGCCCAGGCATGCCTGAGGGATGTGAAGGAGAGGGATTTCAGATGCACTTGGCCGTCAGGACTTGGTGGTTGGCTGTATAGGGGGCTTCAGGGGTGGGGAAGAGATCAAGGACCATGAGCAGGTGTGTGGCTGGGGCAGATAGTTGGGTTAGGCCATCTTTACCAACCTCTCTGGCTCCTTGGCACAGTGCTTGGCACATGGTGAGCATTCAGCAAATATCTGTTCAAAGAAAAGTGGATGGATGGACCCACCTTCCAGCAAAAGAGGAACTGAGAGCACCCAGATTGCTGCAAGAGTGCAGGCCAGGCTCAAAAACATCTCCTGAAGCAGTTATACTCTAAACACATCCATATCCAGCAAATGGACATATTTACCTTTCATGTGGGATACATCTTGAGATTGTGGTGTGTGTTTGTGTGTGTGTGTGTGTGTGTGTGTGTGTGTGTGTGTGTGTGTCTGGAATGGGATTTAGTTCAGGGTTACTTCCCTCTTACACTGGTGGTGGGAGTGTAAACTGGCCCAATTCCTATGGAAAGCAATGGGAAGAGTTCTCAAAAGACTAAAAATGGATCTTCAATACATCCCAGCAATAGATCCTATTCTTAGATATATATCCAAAACAAAACAAACAAAACCCCCCCACTAATCCAAGAGGAAACCTGCCATCCCTTGTTTATAGTAGCATGGTTTACAATAAGCAAGATATGGCAACAACCTAAATGCCCAAAACCTGGTGAGTGGATCAAGAAGATGCACAATGGAATACTACTCAGCAATCAAAAAGGATAAACTCATGTCATTTGCAGCAACATGGATGGAGTTGGAAGGGATTATATTTAGTGAAATAAGCCAGAAGGAGAAAAATAACTACCAGATGGCATAACACTTATATGTGGACTATAGAAAAAACAAAGGGTAAGACAAACTTTAAAACTAAGCCTTAAACACTGACCACTGATCTTAGACTTTTAGAGAGGGAGAAGGGAGGAGTGAAAACAGAGGAATGAGAGGAGAACACAATGGACTATGGTGGAGGACTCTCAGTGCTTTGGTGGATGGAGGGGGGTGGATGTAAAATAATGGTACTTCAATAATAATAATAAAAATATATAAAATGAAATGATAAAATTAAAAAAAACAGTTACTGGATTGCAATTTTAAACTGATTTAAGAACTATGAGCCCGGGGCTCAATAAGTGCTGGTTGATGCCCTCAAGAATGTGATGCTTCGGTTTGCATAATTTTGGTGTTGGGTCAGCTTTGGGGATGACACCAAAGGACATGGGCGTTATCCTGACACACGTGTCAGTGCCTGCCACAGCCAGATGATCGGCGGACTGTGCTGACCAGAAGTGCTGTTAGTGATGACACAAAATTCCTTGAGTCCCAGTGACTTAAAGCTGAAGGCAAAGATCACCCCTAGAAGATTATTGCTATTTCGTTGCGGTCATATTTGAAAAGTCCATGCTATTTGTTATGGGTTGTTGTAGCGATTAGTAGGGTAAGTTGCTGAGCTGAGAAAAAAATACTACAAAGTGGAAGGGGAAGGGCTTAAACATATAAAACTACAAAATCTTGTACAAGTCATGACTTTCTAAGCTTTAGAAGTCATTGCAGTTTATTCTGTGATACTGGCAGGTAACAGATTTTTGATGCATCTCCAAACAATTTGTCAGCCACGCTGGGCCATGTTCTCTCTGCTGCAAGATCACAGGAATGAGAGCTGTGTCACAGACAGCTCAGGTCTGTTCTGGGAACCAGACTTAAGGGAGGGCTCAGTGGTGCAGATAGCGGAAGCCTCAACATGGAATGTGGAACAGTGGTACTTAATTTGAATTCTGCCTCTGCTGTGTGGCTTTTGGCATATAACCTAAGCTCTCTGAGTTTAGCTCTGGGCCACTGTTTTCTTATCTATAAGATGAGAATGATAACACCACATAATACTGTTGTCAGATCAAGGAAGCTGGTGAACTCCAGTGCTGTGCTTTGTTAAATTAACAAGGGAGACCCTTTTACTCAGACGATTCTCATTGCATCAGAACTCAATGAGGAGGCCCGATGCCACTTCCTGATAACAGTCATTTCCTCCACGAGGTCTGCTCTGACCTCAGAACCCAGTGGAAAACCTCTTCCCAAGTCCCCCCTTTATCACCTGCGTGGGTCCTATTCTGCTTTGCCAAGCAAGCTTGCTATTTCTGTTTCTGCATTTCACTTCCTCAACTTGACTGTGATCTCCTTCAGAGCAGACACTTTCATCTTTTTTTTTAATGTTCCATTTTTGAATCTCAGCACAGTGCCTCTTTGCACCTAACACTTGCTCAAAATATAGGGATTGATTGATAGTCCCCACTTTTGTCTCTGAAAAGTTGCCCTGGAGTCATGAGCTGACCTCAGCCAGCATGAGGTCATTACTACAAAGTGACAGTGTGTTTATTCATTTATCTGTTTATCTGGGGGCCCAACCATGACTCAAACATCCCGAGGCCTGCTGCCTTATAAGGAGGCACCTTATTCCAAGAAGCCTGTCACCTCTCAAAACATTTTTGGAACTTCTGCTTTGAATCAGCGTCAGAATCAGGGCGGCAGATTCTAACACTTCCTGGGTGGGGTTATTTTTGCAAACAGTGAAAGTTGTCAACCAAATTTGGTAGGCCTGGCCATGGGGGCTGAGTGGGTGCTGGGCGTGTATGGAGAGGAAGACACGATGGACTGATGATCAATGAATATTGAATTGGGCATTTCCAATGTGTCAGGCACGGTACCGTCACTGTCCTAATTTAATCTTAACATCATCTCTGTGGTGCTGGTCCTTACAGTCCATTTTATGGACGAGGAGTCTGAGGCAAAAGGAGAACAAAACCAGCGTCTGGCAGGGACCCCATTGCTTTTTTCTGACCTAAGCTAGTGTGAAGGGGCCAGGACAACAAAACTGGGGATCTTTCTGCACCCCAGCAAAGATGATGGGTGTGGACACTTTATCTGGAGCCAACAAAGCCACCCACAGGGACCCTGAGGCTGGTGGTGGGGTGGCGCAGGGGGAATGCAGGAGCCCCAGAGCCAAGAAAACTGGGCAGTTTCTGCAACAAGCACCTGGAGGGCTCCTTTGGGAGAGAACAAACAAATGGGGGAGAGCACTGGCCCCTGCTTGAGGACCCAGGAGCCACAAGATAATGGTCATGGGATCTCCAAATGAAGGCGTTCCTTCCTTGCCTCTGCTTTCTACTGTCTGAGAATTGTATTCATATTTGCTGAGTAGAAGAGGACTTCAAGTTCATTGTAGAAAAGTTGGAGGCTATCTAGAGGAATATAAAGAAAGGTAATCTATAAATGAGCCTCCCTCCCTGAGGTCACAGGCCTGACTCAACCTAGGCTGCTAAGCAGATCAGCACACGAAGGGTTATTTATAAGCTCCCTCTTGCTCACCACCCACTCCCCTCTCTGCTTGACTGGAGAGAGGCCTTCCGCCTGGACATTCCCCTGCAGCCTACACAGGCTGCTATATAAAGCCCTGCCCTTCTCGAGCTTGGAGCGGGCAGCTCCTTATCTCTTTGCTGCAGGGTCTGATGTGCTGCCCAGTTGGCAGACTGGGAGGTGCTCCGGCGGACTCTGCTGTTGCTATCAGGGTGTCCAGTTCCCACGTGGCTGTCGACTCTGGTTCTTACTGAGACTTGGCAGGAGGCACTCACTGAAGCCTCACCATAGGAAGTCATTTGCTTGTTCATTAGAGGGCAGTTGCCAGATAGCTGAGATGCCCTTGATGCGCTTGGCACGGGTGACAATGTGTCCAGCCTATGCAGTCTCCCTAATTAATCTCCCTCCTGAAGCTGCTGTGCCTGCCACCCACCTCTCAGCCCCGGCTCTGACGCCTCTTCCCTTTCTTGTCATTAGTGCTTGGCTCAATCTTCTTCATCCTTATGACTTCTGTAGGTAAAGGCCTATGACTTGCTGTATTTCGGTTATAGAATTTCAGGCTGGACTTCTCTCTACTTGAGTGAACTATGAGGGCCTCCCTTGTGGTGCAATGGGTTAAGCGCAGCACTATGAAGCTATCCAGAGCCACTGCAGCATGAGTTCGATACCTGCCCGGGGAGATTCCCACATGGCGCAGCAGGCCTCTCCCGTCTCTCCTGCTGCTCCTCTCAGCAGTGCACTTCGGTCAGTCTGCTTGTTCTGCTCCCCACTCTGTCTCTGGTGAATCCTCTCGCCACCCCACACCTCTGGCCTACATACCCAGCTTGTATGCATAAATAAATAAATCTTTAAAAAAAAAAGAGTGGATTATGATAGATGAACTTTCTCTCCCTTGAAAATAGGTTTCTACAACAAGAACCATCCTATTTTCCACCTAATTTGGATAAAGGAGAGACAAGAGAGGCATCCTGAAAAAATACATATATAACTTGTGTGAAATCCTTACTCTTCTACTTAAAAAGAGGTGTGATCTTAAGCAAGTTATGTAACCCCTTAGACACTTAGTGTTTTCCTCTTTAATATATAGAGTATGATAGCTCTTAGAACTCATGCACAGATTAAATAATATGATATTTAGATATCTGTATATCTACATCTATATGTATTGCACTGGAAACAAATTAGATGATGTGGTAGCTGTTGTAATTAGTGTTGATAGCATCATTATTTATGACCTTTTGAATGGAGAGAGACAGTGGTTTCTTTTTTCTCTCTTAGATTTGAGATTTCACAGAATTCTTTTTTTTTTTAAAGATTTATTTATGCATACAAGCTGGGGTGCAGGCCAGAGGCGTGGGGCGGCGAGAGGGTTCA
The DNA here is from genome assembly GCA_004024925.1 of Scalopus aquaticus. Lineage (NCBI taxonomy): Eukaryota > Metazoa > Chordata > Mammalia > Eulipotyphla > Talpidae > Scalopus > Scalopus aquaticus. The sequence continues at coordinate 141,292 of PVIJ01001910.1, forward strand.
CCAGAGACAGAGCGGGGAGCAGAACAGGCAGATTGACTGAAACACACTGCTGAGGGGAGCAGCGGGCGAGGCAGGAGAGGTCTGCCATGCCATGTGGAAATCTCCCTGGCCGGGCGTCGAACTTGTGTCGGCGCTGCCAACAGCTCCACAGCGCAGCGCCTAACCGCTGCACCACTGGGGAGGCCCCTCACAGGATAATTCTTGACCTTGGGTGTTAAGAAACTCCACTAGGCATGTAGATCCATATTTCCATTGATATTTAAATGAGTTATTAAAGTTCTGAGTGGATCTGTTCAAATCACCCCTTGTGTCTCAGGAGGTCCTGGTTCACCTTTCTTTTGGGAATTAGATGAACCTTATATGAAAGGGCAAATTGTGCTTTTGCTTAGTCAAAATTTAGTAGCGAAGCATTCCTTCTGTAAATCACATGCCACTTCAAGATGCAATGATTATAAAATAATAATAATGAAAACAGTATGTATTAGGATTTAGGGGTATAGTTGAAGCAGTACCCAAATAAATGCATAGTGTGATTTTGTGTGTCAAAGGAACTGGGCCACAGGATTGTCAGTTCTTTGGTTAAACATTATTCTGGTGTGTCTGTGAGAATGTTTCTGGAAGAGATTAACATTTGAACTGGTAGACTGAGTAATAAATTAACAAAATAAATAATTAATTAACAGAAATTTGATCAATTATAAAACAAAGTTTTTATGATTAGTAATTATAATAAGTAATGCATTCAAAGCTAATTACTGAAAAGAATTCAGATATTTAAAGTGTCATCTGACCTTATCAAAAGAAAAGATGAAGAAAAGATGGAGAAAGTACAAATAAAAATTCCCAAGGTAAAGTACCCACAGACGGAAGGTATTAACGAGCCCTGACAGAGTGTGTTGCTCTGCTTATGTAAATAAGTTTGAAAACTGTGTAGTGAAAAATTAACTTTACCTAGAGAGATCTGGCCTTTGCCATTGGTTCCTTGTAGTCATGTCTTTGGGATCAAGTCACAATAGAAACTCTGGACATCAAGACTCAGGTGAGCTTTCCTGTTTGATGATACAGTCAGAAGTCACTTAACGACATTTCAGTAGGTAATGGACTGCATAGGCTGCATAGACAATGCAATATAGATTATACCACATAGCCTAGATATGTAATAGGTTTTAGCATCTAGGTTTGTGTCATCACATTTTATGATATTCACACAATGACAAAATAGACTAGTGAGGTATTTTTTTTTTTTTAAAGATTTATTTATTTTTGCATACAAGCTGGGGTACAGACCAGAGGTGTGGGGCAGCGAGAGGGTTCACCAGAGACAGAGTGGGGAACAGCACAGGCAGAGCGACGGAAATACACTGCTGAGGGGAGCAGTGAGTGAGGAAGGAGAGGTCCGCCGCACCATGTGGGAATCTCCCTGGCCCAGTGTCGAACTCACATCGCTGACAGCTCCACAGCGCAGCACTTAACCGCTGCACCACCAGGGAGGCCCCTAGTGATGTATTTCTTAGAACATATCTCTGTTGTTTAGCAACACATGAATTTACTCTGTGCGTATGGTCACATATTGTTTCATGGAAAGTAGTGCAATCCATGTCTCCACTGGGAGAAGATACCTGAAAGCTCTGTGCTTGGAATTTTCCTGGACTCTGCCCCAATTATCTCTTTCCTTGGCTGATATTAATCCATAGCCTGTCATTGTAATGAACTGTAACCACGGGTACAACCACTGTCAGTGATTTTGTCAGTGCTTTTAGCAAATTATCAAATGAGAGGGTTGTCTTGGAAACCCCCTGTAAACTGTTACGTTGGGTACTTTTCTGGGAAAACACAATTCTCCAAAAGTGACTTAACATCATAGTCAATGACATATTTGGTGTCGGCTTGTTTTATTTAACCTATAAATTAAAAGAAATCCCAACACAACAAATCATTCTAATGGAAAAAGAAGCAAGAGAAATGAATAGGAAACTGGCCCTGTAACATATAATACATATTATATAACTCCAATAATTAAAGCAGTGCAGGATATCTTGCAGTTGGAACAAAATAGGAAGTCCAGAAATAGAGCAAAACTTATTGGGAATTTAGCTTATGATAATGATGGCATTTCAAACCATTGGGGAAAGAATGAATTATTCAATAAATGGTGTTGAGAAACTGGGTAGCCATCTGGAAAAAAAAAATAAACCGGATCCATACCTCATTTCTCCTATCAGGATATATAACAGGAAAAAAAATCAGTGATTTAAATTTAAAAAAAATGCTAGAGGAAACAAGGGAGACTGAAAAATAACCTAATCTCTATTTTGAAATGGGGAAGAACTTTCAAAGTATGACGCAAAATACTGAAGCCATAGAGAATAAATTGCTGGCTTCCATTGCGTTACAAATTATGTATGGAACACCAGCAAAAGCAAATTTGAAAGAGTAATATCAAACCAGAAAAAATATGATAGTATTCCTAATACATAAAGATCTTTTTAGTAATCATTAAGAAAACTGACTATATGTTAAGAAAATGAGCAAAAGATGTGATCATAGAGTTCACAGAAAAGAAAACACAAATAGTTTTTAAAAAAATTTTTCAGTGTTTTTATTTCAATTTCTTTTCTGTAAAATATTTTAGGGCTTCACTGGTGGTGTAGGGGTTAAATCTCAGTGCTATCACTGTACAAGTGAAAGTATGTACAAGTGAAAGTATGGGGAACAGAGACTCTTGCATGTTGTCAACATGACATGGTGTCTGTATTACTTCCAGAAATAGCATAAAGGAACAGATATACATACCTGCTAACCAGCATTCTACTTCTAGGGTTGTATTCTCATCACTTTTGGACAAAATGATGTACGAAGTTAGTAACTGCAGCATTTTTATAAAACCTATTAAAACCTATTACATTTTTATAAAATCACCAAATTATACATCCAGAAAGACTGGCTAAATAGATTAAGGAGCATATACCAATAGAATATTATACAGCTCTAAAAAAGAGGAGGCAGGGAAATTGTCAGTTGTATTGATAGGGGAATGAGGTCCCAGATACACTTGAATGTGAAAAAATGCTGTCATATCTGTAAGATGGGTCAGAAAAGAACATCCCTTACAGTGATAGCTAATGTGTGTTGTGAGCTTCTCCCCATCCTATGAGGTAGGTACTGCTTTGCTGATGGGGGTCACGGGAGCACAGAGGTTGCCCGAGGTCACATGCCAACTGACAAGAAGCAGTGTTGGGTCTTGAATTCAGGGAGTCAGGCTCTGGAGTTTTGTTCTTATCACCACATCGTGTTCCTTTGTGTAGAGACATCTGCATATTTGTTGTATATTCATGAGCTCTCTCTAGGTGGCCGAGGCATATTTCACTGTATTCTCTTGTATATTTGACAATTGCTCTGTGTGAAATAGTATCTACTAATACACTTAAAAAAAACCAAGTTTTGGATGGGAGCAGGGTTTGGGGAGGGGACAGACTGCAGAAACCCTGGGTGCCCTGAGGCTGATGTGGAAGTTCATCCTGAGTTCCAAGAGCAGAGGGTCTCTGTCTGTCATGCCAGGGACACCCCTGGTCTCATGTCGCCAGATTTGATCCACTCACCAGGCTCTTGGAGAGTGGTGGGTGGAAGTGAGCAAGGAGATGCACAGGCCTTGACCATCAGAGGACTGAGCCTGCCAACCTGTCTCATGCTGACTTTGGGTCCAGTACCAAGGTGGGGGGCCCCTATGGGGGCCCTGTTCTCATCTGAGGCACATCCAGCCTTCCCACCATGCACCTCTCCCATCCCCGACGGAAGTCTGCTAGTTTGTCCCACTGTGTGGCCCTGGGTGTGCTCCACGACCCTCAGGGAAGAGGGACCTGCAGAGTCCATTTTCAGTGATGCAGATGGTGAGTTTCTGCACAGACAAGAGGTCTTGGGGAGGGAGGAGGCGCTGTGCGGAGGGGAGCCTTCAGGTTTCAATCACTTGGACTTTGCTCTGCCTCTGGATGAGTGTCCTACACATCTATGCTGGAGAGTCACCGATAGCCAAAGGGATGGCCCCGTGGGCCCTTCCCACCAAGGTTCCTTGCTCTGCCAGGTGTCTTTGCTGTGAGATGGCGCCAGGCAGTGAGCGGTCACTCCGCCCAACCCCTTGCTTGTTCCTCAGGAAGTGATGAAGGGGCCAGAGTACCAGCAGGTACACACAGTCACACAATAACTACAACTGCTACACTGGCAACAACCACAGTGGCTATACAACCGTGACATGTGCAACAACCCAAGAGTAACAACCAGCATAGCTACGCAACCACAACCCCCCCACAGCCAAGCACACAATTACCTTACTGGCAGTAACCGTCATAACCGCAACAACCATACAACTGCCCATAGAGCAATGACCAAGCACCCAATGGCTACAACCACAAGGGCAACAATCACAATCCTATACCTGCAATAGCCACATGACCACGGTGACCTTGAACCCCACAATGGCAGCTGTGATACCTGTAGCAGCGACACAAGCACACAGCACCACCGCAGCTGCAGCCATCGACCACATTCCTATTATGTGCTCACTGAAGCCCCCAGAGGGGCCTTTGGAGGAAGGCCCCACCCCACCACCAGTCCTTTCTGTAGGGATGGTTGAACAGGAGCTTGAACTTGGATCGGGTGAGTTGGGCTCTTGACATTGCTGCCTCAGCTCTGAGGGCCTGGTGTATGAGCAAGGCCAAGTCAGCTCGACACTAAGGCCTAGAGGAGGGGGCGTTTCTCTTCCCCTTTCTGAGGAGGAAGCCACCTCTTTCTTGCTTTCCTTCCAGGGGCAGCCCTGGGATGCTCCCCTCTGGTCGAAGGGGATGGGCCCAGCGGGCAGCTGGCCTCCTGCACAGTGTATCGGGGGGGTGGGGAGCAGGCCCCTGGCCTCCTGGCCCCAGCACTGCAGCACTCTCTGCAGATCATCTGCTGTCTGGGCAGCAGGCGTCACACGTGGTCCAGCGCAGTGGAAAGCAGAGTCCCAGCCATGAGGAGCTAGGTGGAGGAGAATGACCGAGGGCTGCGTGAGGTTGGGGCAGTGGAAGAGCAGAAGGGACCAGGGTGAGAAAGTGCCAGAGAGAGAGAAGCAGGGTGGCCGGTTGGAGACCCGGACCCAGCTGGGGACAAGGAGTGGGTGTGAGAGCCAGAGGGAGGGGTTGGGACCCGGAGCGTCACTTTCTCCTGGGTGTCTTCCCTCCTGCCTCCTCCATCTATGTGGTCAGTTGTTTACTTGCCTGTGCTCCCCAATTCCCTGGGAGCCCCAGAAGGGTTGGCCCTGCTCCCCAGCCTTGTACCCCAGTGTCTAGCTCAGGACCTGGCATGTAGCAAGGACTGTGGCCGCAATGAACAGAAGTTCCCTGGCAGCTGGGCAGGCCTGAGGTCTTGCGGTTGGGAGACAGTGGAACCCTGGGGTATTTGGGGAGCAGTGTTTTCCTGTGGCCCCAGGGGCAGGCTATCCCTCTTGGCCCAAGGCTCTAGCTCTTCCTTTTGGGCCGCTGAGCAGAATCTGCTGGGTTCTGGGTACAGGGGAGAGTGCAGTGGGAGAGCATGTAGTCACCTGGAAGTTCTTTCACTTTCTGCTTCCTAGTGTGGGCCCAGGGTGAGATCAAGGGGGAGGAAGGGGGCACGCAAGCAGAGCCCCCAGGCCAGGGGAGCCTGGGGGCCTGACTGCAGGTCAGGGGAGTGAAGGAGGAGAGGAGGAAGTGGGTTTGGGTTGGAGTTTAAGTTTGAAGCCTGTGGTAGGAGGAGGGTGGGGGCAGAGAGGCGAGCCCAGGAACCACAGGTGATAGGAAGGGCAGGGTGAAGCAAAGTTAGGGGAAATCTTGACGCTTCAGCTGAGGAGGTGGGGTTTCTGTAACCAGCAACAGGAAGATGCTCCCTAGCTTGGTGGTGACTTGGTAAAACACCTCCGTCTTCTGTGAGAATGGCTGGTGTCCACTCAGGGGGTAGCCTGGGAAGTGGCCTAGGGGAGCAGGACCTCACCCTGGTGTGCTGGGCTGGGGGCAGCAAGGCGATGAGGTGAGGCTTGGGAAGGTGTAAGTGTGCTCGGCAGAACCTGGATGAAGAGCACTGGAGACAGAGAAAGGGGATGAGGGAGGGGACGGGGGTCAGAGTGATTTCTGGAGCAGAGAGTTAAGGTTTAACCCAAGTTAAATTGTCTGCCGTTTCCATGCGAGGGACTGCACCTTCTTATCTCACTGCCCTTAAGACTGCTGGCCTTCAGTTATGCCCACCTCACGGGGAAGGACAGGTCCCCTCTTCTGAAGAGAATTGTTAATATTGCTGATGAAAAAATGCTTCCTCTTTTCTGATTTCAGAGAAGAGCCAGGCGAAGAAGTACCACCCTTTTCCTTCAAGGAAAGGGGAACCATTCCCAAAGCCACAGAACAGTGCCCCCTGAGGCTTGCAAAGTGGCTTGTCCTGGCTATTGAAGGGGCTGACGGCTCCTGTCCCCAGGATCAGCCTGTTGGGAGCAGCAAGAGTGCTTCCTTCAGTGGCACTCAGTTCTACCCAGTGTTTCTCAGCCGTAGTTCAATAGTAAGACCCTCCAGGGAGCTTAAAAAAATCCCATTGCTGTTCTCCCTGGTGGCGCAAGGGGTTAAGTTTCAGCCTATGAAGCTGTTGGCAGTCACTGGGCTGGGGCACCAGTTGGATCCTATGGCCAGGGAGCTTCCCACATGGAGCAGCAGACCTCTCCTGTCTCATGCGCCCGCTGCTCCCCTCAGCAGTGTATTTCAGTCAATCTGCCTGTTCTGCTCCCCACTCTGTCTCTGGTGAATCCTCTCACCCCCCGCCCCCTCACCTCTGGCCTATAACCCGGTTCTTGGTTCCTGTATACATACATAAATAAATCTTAAAAAAAAAAAAATCCCATTGCTCGGGTAGCAGCCCAGATCAATGTAATATGAGTCCTGGGGGTGGGCAAAGACATCCCTCTGTTGAAAAGCTCCCCATGGGTGCAGCCGGACTGGAAACCTCAGTCCAAGATCCTGGAAAAGCCTCTTAATTTACAGTGTCAACTAAAAGTTGAACAGGTGTTCCTGATACTGTAGCGTTTAAAATGAAGGAAACTCAGCCTGGGTCACAGGGGGAAGGGTGAAAGGGCAGAAGCTTACTTTTGAAAGTATGAATACTGAGGAGGGTGTTAAGCCCCACCTTGCTCTGCTTCCTTATTCCATAGAGGAAGAAACCCAGGTCCAGTGACTGACTTTCGGTCACACATTTTGTCAGTAGCAGAGCCAGGCAGGTAAGCCTGACTCTATACAGCACTTGGTTTCTCTTTCACAGAATGACTTGTGCTTTCTACTCTGAGCCATACTCACAGTTTAAGGATTAGTTCAGACTCCTCTCAGTCTTCTGTGGTCTCTCCCTTCTCTTGAGGCATAGGGCACCTAAGAGCTAGGGAAAGAGGACCTGCTCCAATAATTATGAGGACCTACCTGGTAAAGCCTTTGCTTGTGGGGTCCTGCAGGTTAACAGGGGCTGGAAAACGCACATTTTTATATACACCACTGCCCTCTAGTGGTCACAGTGGACATCAACGAATAGTCTGGAACCTCAAGTTCAGTTATTTGGTATTTGAATGCCAAATATATAAGATACATATGGACATAATCAGAAACTATAATCTACCCCTATAGCATCTCACATTCTCCAATTGATGCTGACCATCACTTTCAAATAGAAACATGTGAGCCACATAGCCAAATTCAAAATTTTCTAGTAGCCTCCTTTAAAAAAGTAAAGAACGTATTAAAATCATTTCAATGTTTTTGAAATGTATGTCTCTTCAACATGTAATCAATATGAGAATTACTAGGAGATAAATACCCTTTTCCCATCCTTTTCTTTCATGCTTAGTTTTTAAAATTTGGTGCGAATTTTACACTTCTAGCACATCTTGGCTCAGACCAGTCACATAACAAATGCTCAATTGACAGCCACAAGCCCAGTGGCCTCTGGGCAGCTAGAGTCTAGGACAGTGGCTTCCAAATTGCCTGAACCTGTTATTGTGCTGTTTGTAGGCACACAAGGAGCATTTTTACCAATCTACAACACAATGAGAAAAATATAAGTGAGCTTTTATTTTGTATTTTTTTAAAAAAGATTTTTAATTAATTAAGCATACAAACTGGGGTGTAGGCCAGAGGTGTGGAGTGGTGAGAGGATTCACTAGAGACACAGTAGGGAGCAGAACAGGCAGATCGACTGAAGTATACTGCTGAGGGGAGCATGGGGTGAGGCAGGAGAGGTCTGCTGCGCAGCATGTGGGAATCCCCCTGGCCGGTATTGAACTTGGCTCTGGATAGCTTCATTGTGCTGCGCTTAACTTGATTGCGCCACCAGGGAGGCCCTAAGCCAGCTTTTAAACGTGTAGAGCTGATGTGAGATTATTGGCTATCTTTTTTTTTTTTTTTAAAGATTTATTTATTCATACAAGCTGGGGTACAGGCCAGAGGCGTGGGGCAGCGAGAGGGCTCACCAGAGACAGAGGGGGGAGCAGAACAGGCTGATCAGAAATACACTGCTGAGGGGAGCAGCGTGCAAGACAGGAGCGGTCTGCCACACCATGTGGGATTCTCCCCGGCTGGGCGTCGAACTCTCATCGCGAGCTGCAGACAGCTCCACAGCGCAGCGCTCAACCGCTGCGCCACCAGGGAGGCCCTATTGGCTATCTTTTTGAGCGGAAGCATGAGGCTGTCCTTCTGCCTGCTGCTGCAAATTCATTTATTTTCCTCTAAAATGATGGTCATGTGCAATGCCAGTTGGTTGATCAAACACTCTTTTTTGACAAATCAAACTTTTGCCATCCTCTCCAGAGCCCCATATTTTGCACGTTTGCTAGTAAGTGGTGGATTAAATCCTGGGAGCCACCAGCGAGCAGCATTTTTCCCTCTGTTTGAAAAGAGTGTGGTCACACTTGTGTGTTGAGGGTGAGGGCCATTTTCAGCGTGTCAACTCTACACTGTTCTTTTTGCCTCCCAGAAACATAAGGAGCATGGTATGGACTCTGGCACACCTTGTTTTAGTGTGTCACACTTTATTGGGGTTTTGAAGATACTGCATTTTTTACAAATTGAAGATTTTTGGTGACCCTGCCTGGAGCAAGTCTCTGGCGCCATTTTTTTCAGAGATGCTCAGTCCTGTCTATGTCACATTGAGTTAAGATACACACATTGATTTTTTTAAAAAGGATTTATTTATTTATGCATACAAGAGCTGGGGTGTAGGCCAGCGGTGTGTGTGTGTGGGGATGTGTGAGAGGATTCACCAGAGCCAGAGTGGGGAGCAGAACAGGCAGATTGATTGAAGTACACTGCTGAGGGGAGCAGTGGGTGAGACAGGAGAGGTCTGCTGCGCCATGTGGGAAGCTCCTTGGCCGGGGATTGAACTGGTGCTGCAGTGGCTGCAGATAGCTTCGTAGTGCTGAGACTTAGCCCCTTGTGCCACCAGGGAGGCCCCACATTGCTTTTTTAGACATAATGCTATTGCACACTTGATAGACTTTAGTGTAGTATAAACATAGCTTTAATATGCACTGGGAAGCCAAAATAATTATGCACCTCACTTTATTGTTAAAATGACTTTATGGTGGTGCCCAGGAACCTGATCAGAGAGATCTTTGAGGTGTGCTTGTGTAGACGTGACCACACACTGATTCTAAAAACAACCACCAAAGCAAATTGTTAGCCTAGTCCAGTCCTTTGCAACTAGTAGGAAATCACTACTCGGAATAAGGCGTTGCAATTTTATGTGACTGGATGCAGAGCCATGAAAACTGATGAAATATTTAAAGAGAAGGCGCTGTATTGCGGGACAGGTCTGAGCGCCTGGATTTTATAGCAGGTCCGTGTCTGGAGTGGTACTGGGTGGGTTTGGCTTATCTGCTGTCACTGAGACATGGAGGGGAGAGAGAAAGCCTCCTTTGGGGAAGGTGAGGGCTCTCCCTCTGTGTATCCATGAAAGCCTCTACTTGCTGTGACTCCAGATTGCTGTCTGGTTTTGGGGCCCCTCCTCTCTGATTGATTTTCCCTGTCTGCTCTGTGTGTCCCTAAGCAGGTCACAACCCTCGCTCAGACTTTGAGGCTGCTCTTCAAGGCGTCCTTAAGATATGCCTTCTGGCCACCCTGTTTATAAATGCAAGCCTTTTGTGTCTGCTCCGAAGTCGCTAGGGTACTCATTAGCAGTTGTGTTTCTTTTTCAAATATAACCTTTATGCTCTAGTCGTAACACGGGAAAGATGATAGCAAACTGTAAAGTTTGTAACTCAAATAATTTTGATGACTCTGGGAGCTATTTAAGAATAGTAAATTGAATCATCAGCCCTTGGTCTTAAAAAATGCAAGTTTTAATATATGACCTTTCCTGAGAGGGATGAGCCTACTCATATAAAAGGGTTAAAAAGATGCAAAAAAAAGATCATGTCTTCTGGGTGCTCCCCCCATATTTAAATAGTGGTGTGTAATCACAATTATCCCGCCTGCAGGCAATTACACTCAGTATTAATGAAAGGACCCTAAGCCAAAACTGTGCCCAAGGGAAGCGTCTGCCTGAAAGTCAGGGTTAATGGCCCAGTCATTGTTTTAATGGATTTTCAATGAGCTGTGAAGATGACAGGCCAACAAGGGTGAAGTTTTATGATGAAGCACAATTAGCAGCTAGCCATCAGTACACTGACCTTGTCTCGGCTTTAGTTCTTTACAACCCATATGAACTCATTCCCTGAATGTTTATTCAGTAATTTGTGTTGAACACAATTCCTAGAGTCTTTGTGAACTTCAAGGTTTTCTGTCTTGGCTGCTGTTGCGGGAGAGGCACTAATAAAGCCCCTTCTAGGATGTTTCAATGCAGAGCCTGAAGTCCATTGACTAAAGACCACCCATTTCTGCACCCCACTATATCATTCCAGGCTCTTTGGCCCTCTGCTTCTCCCCACTGCAGCCCCAGCACCTGAAGAATTTTTCCCTAGAGGCCCGGCACTCAAAGTCTTGTCTTCTGGGGTGACCAGATCTCTCTCACCTGCCCTGGGTGGTGTAGCTCGGGTGCAGCTCAGTCTGGCATCAAGGTTTGAGTCTCTGGTTTCCTGTGAGATGGCTGCCTGTTTCTGGGTGGGATCCTCCGGGGCACTCTCTCCTTTCCTCAATTTCAATCCATGTTCCTGAGCCCAGCCCCTCAACTAAACCTGTCCTGATGCACCCCTAGCGCTTCTGGGGACTCAGAGATTTTGTTCCTGAACTCTCGCTCCCTGGAAGAATCTCCTCTCAAAAAGGCTGCATGAACTTTTTTGTTTTGCAGATTTGTCTCCTGGCCTAGGGGTAGGCAAGCTCTCCAATCCACTGTCTGTTTTTGTAAGTGGAAAGTGGTCATACTCACTCAACACACAGTAGTGGTCATACTCCGTGGCTGTCTTCTTTTTTTTTAAATTTAAAAAATTTTTAATTATTTTTATTTTTAAAATTTTTTATTTGTGTCTTTTACATTACTGTATATTCCCCATAGGTTTCCTACCACCAATTCACCCGTAAACCACCACCACAGCCCCTGTGCTCCCCTCCCCATCGTTCTGAACCCCAGTCCTCCCCCCTCTCTCGCTGGTTGACACTCTTGTATTTGGTTGCCCTATATTCCTGTTACAAGTGAGACCATTCGATATTTTTCTTTTTCCTTTTGGCTTATTTCGCTGAGCATGATCCCTTCTAGTTCCATCCATGTTGCTGCAAATTGCATGTGTTTATCGTTTTTGAATGCTGAATAGTATTCCATTGTGTATATGTCCCAAATCTTCTTGATCCAGTCATCTATTTTTGGGCATCTGGGTTGTTTCCATATCTTCGCTATTGTAAACAGTGCTGCAATAAACATATGGGTGCATGTATCCTTTTGGATTAGTGTTTTTTTGTCCTTTGGATAGATTCCCAAAAGTGGTATTGCTGGGTCATAGGTAGCTCCACGTTTATTAATTTGAGGAAATGCCATACAGCTTTCCACAGTGGTTGGACCAGTTTGCATTCCCACCAGCAGTGTAGAAGAGTTTCTTTTTCTCCACAGCCTCGCCAGCATTTGTTGTTGCCTGTTTTTTTTTTTTTAAAGATTTATTTGTTTATACATACAAGCTGGGGTACAGGCTAGAGGCGTGGGGCGACGAGAGGTTTCACCAGAGACAGAGTGGGGAGCAGAACAGGCAGATCAGAAATACACTGCTGAGGGGAGCAGCGGGCGAGGCAGGAGAGGTCTGCCGCACCACGTGGGATTCTCCCTGGCTGAGTGTCGAACTCGCATCGCGTGCTGCTGACAGCTCCACAGTGCAATGCTCAACTGCTGTGCCACCAAGGAGGCCCTGTTGCCTGTTTTTTTAATGTGCACCATTCTCACTGGTGTGAGGTGATATCTCATTGTGGTTTTGATTTGCATTTCCCTGATTATAAGTGATGTTGAACATTTTTTCATATGGCTGTTGGCCATTTGCTTTTCTTCCTTGGAGAAGTGTCTTTTTAGCTCTTCTGCCCATTTTTTGACTGGATTGTTGATTTCATTTCTGTTGAGTTGTGAGAACTCCTTGTAGATTTTAGTTATCAGTCCTTTATCAGTTGTGTTGCGTGGCTGTCTTCTTAGAGCCAGCTCATCTGAGTAGCTGTGATGGCTTGAATCGTGTCCTCCCAAGGGGTGTGCTGGAGTCCTGGCCCCAGGCCCTCGGCAGGCAAGCCCATCCCAGAATAGGGTCTTTACAGAGGTGATCAAAGGAAAATGAGGCCATTGGGGCAGGCCATCATGCACGTGACTGGTGCCCTTGTACATATGGGAGAGCACACTAGCTGTATTTCCTTCTCTTTGGTGTTCTTGGTGCTCTGGCACCGGGGGCTATGCTGACCGGGGAGCGATTACCCCTGCCAGGGTTAGCCAATCTGTACCGATAGCAGATGACTTGCCCAAAAGCGTGCCTTCCCCTGTGCCCTCTTATTTTGTCAGTTATTTACACTTTAGTGAGTTCAAGAATATGTGTCCTACCTTCTCTAAAGTTATAAGCTGAGTTGTATGCCCTCCTCCCCACCCATGTTGAAGTCCTAATCACCACTCTGCAGAATGTGACCTTCTTTGGAAACAATGGGACCACAGAAGCAAGGAGTTAAGGCCATAATGGAGTTGGGAGGGCCCTTAATCCAGTGTGGCTGTTGTCCTGAGGAGGTGATCATGCAACGGAGGAAGAAGCCATGTGAGGAGGAGGCGGAGATCGGAGGATGCTGCTGGGGGTGGAGGACCGCCCCCCAAGCTGGGAAGAGGAAGGGAAGAATTCTCCCCTAGGGCCTTCAGAGGGAGCGCGGCCTTGCTAACACCTTGATTTGTGGCCTGTAGCCTCCAGAACTGAAAGATAATAAATTTCTGTTGTTTTAAGTCACCCAGTTTATGGGCGCTCTAGGGCACTAATATCAGAGCTAGTCTCGTTTTTTCAGGTCTTATTTTGTGAAATTTAAGATTGTATCCCGTATGAAGAGATCACTTGGCGTCTTCCTAGCCTACTTGTCAGACTTTACCGAAGATAATGATGCATTTTTCTTAGTGGGGGAGATATGAGAAGGGCCCGTTTCTCTTCACTGCCCAATGGGCTTACCTTTGGGGTTTGGGGTGACAGGAGAGGAGTCCAGACGGATCCCCACCCCACTGCTGGGTGGAACTCGGCTTGAGGACACTGAGAGTGTGGGCTTGGGAAGGGGGACACAGGACCCTCAGCCCTGGGCCTCAGCAAAGAGGGCAGATAAAGTGGATCCTGAGCCTGAGGACACTAAATGTGCAAACCTCGCTTTTTATTTATTTCTCTGAGGATTGAACTGTCCGGGGCTACTAATAGTTGTGTTTTTCCATGGCAGCTATTTTCATAGGCCAGGATACAGATACAGAGTTATGAAAACAGAGTCCCCTTCACACACTCACACATGTTCATTGCTGCGTTATTTGCAGTAACAAAATGTGCAAACAATCCAAGTGTACGTCAATCGGTGAACAAACAAAATGTGGCCTGTCCACAAATGAGTATTATTCAGCTACAAAAGAAATGAAACATGAAGTGCTGCTATTTGCTACAACATGGGTGAACCTCAAAAACATTATGCTAAATAGAAGAAGCTAGACCCAAAAGACTGGCTTCATGCGACCACGTATGACTCTGTGAAATGTCCAGCACACGCAAGTCCATGGAGAGAAAGAGACAGAAAGCACTTTAGAGACAGAAACCCCTGAAGTTGCCAGAGGTTGCAGGTGGGAGGATTTTGAAGAAACTACTTAATGGGTACAGGGTCTCCTTTTGGGGTGATGAATATGTTCTAGAATTAGATAATTGCAGGTGATGGCTGCATATTATGAATGTACTAAATGTTACTGAGTATACGTTTTAAAATGGCAAATCTTATACTAAGATTTTATCCCATCCAAATATATATTTGGCATCTTACTAGCCTACTGATCAGACTACCTGAAGATGGGCTTAGTTTTTTTACTTGGGGTATGCATGAGAATTCAGGAGGGCCCCTTTCTCCCCCCTGCATTCATGCAAGAAGACATCGTTAACAAGAACGTGCACCTTTAATGTTAGAGCCATGAGGGCAAAGCAGACAGGCTAAGGGGGCAAAGAGTGACAGGGGAGCCAGCTGGCTTTTCTGAGCAGGATGGGCGGGAGGCCAGGGAGGGTCAAGAGCAACGCTTCCGGGCAGAGGGACGAGAAAGGGCCGAGAGCTGAGCTGAGCAGGAGGCCTGGAGTGTGGGAAGCTGGCCAGAGGCCACCGGGATGGAGTTGTGGAGATAGGAGATGAGCTCAGGAGATGAGGGGAGAGGCCTGGGGGCCTTGGGGGCCTGAAATGCTGGAGGGTATGGGTAGAGGAATGAAGGCAAGCATAGAAGTGCAATGGGGGTCCCCCAGGAGGCTGGTTCCCAGGGAGTAGTTGTGCAGGATGAACCAGAGACTGTAAAGGTTTGCTCTGGACGTGTCAGGTCCTGCCAGCGCAGGTTATGCCAGGGTCTCTCCTGTCCTGATTGCCATGGTCATGGTCATGGTTAAGTAGATCTGTAACTAAGTGGGGATTTCAGTTGGGCTTTCTGAGCCTGGTGCCCCCACGGGTATGGTTATTTATTATTTCATTCAGGCTCATGCAGAATGACATACTGTATTTCACAGTGTGTGTGTGTGTGTGTGTGTGTGTGTGTGGTCTCTTGTTGACCCCTATCCCTTTTCTTTCTCCTCCTCCATTTCTCTCTCGTTACCACTCCACACAGGTGGATATGACTGTCATGCTGAATTTTTGGGTCAGCTTGTTTAGAATACTAGACTGGTTATTCAAGCAAATGCTGACTTAGTGCTACTGTGAAGGCATTTTATCCACGGGACAAACATCTACCGTTAGGCTTACCTGCCATGGCTTGATGGGCCATGTCCAATCAGTTGAAAGTTTTTGTGGCAAAAACCGAATGATTCCTGATGGCAGAAAACAGTCTGCCTCTAGCCCTGCCTGAGTGTCCAGGCTGCTGCCTGCCTGTCAGCCTTGCCAGCTTCCACAGTCACATGAGGCAATTCCTTGAAATAAATTCCCATCTACATGTACCGACACACATGTACCTGCAGAGTCATTCATGAATGTGTGTGAGCGCGCGCGTGCACGCACACAGGCACACATACACACACACACCTCTTACTGTCCTGTTTCCTGGAGACCCCTGGTGGATACCATATCTTTATTTGTTTGTCATCCACTTGCCTGCTCCCTTCACAGCCGGTGTCCCCAGTGAAGTGCCTGCAGTGGTAGGCGCTCACTCAGTATTGCGCGATGGATGGCTCTTCATCCTTCTTAATTTGTGTGGTTGTTGACTCAGTTTGAAAGTCAAGAGAGAAAGGGAAAAATAGAGGGGGGAGGGAAGGAGGAGAGCAGAAACAGCTCACCCGTCTTGTCTGAGCTGGGGAATTCCCTGTGGGGCGCAGAGCTGTGGGTCCCCCTATTGTGCCTGTGTCTATTTGCAGCTGAGTAAAAGCTACGACTGGAAAGGTTGCAAATTTCAACTCAAGTTCACGTTCTCGTGGCAACATGCGCGCCCTGACTGCTGGCTGGTGTAATCCAGCCCCAAATCTGCACAGCTGGGGCAGTTCCTGTTGCTAGGAGAACAATGACTCCAGTACCCTAGAGGTGACTGTTGGTATCAAGTGGGGTGACAAGGTGGATGTTGCCTTTTGTTTGCCAGGGAATTATTTTATAACTAGGTGAGTGAGGAGGAGCCAGATGAGGGGGAAGATGAGGGGAAAGACATCAGCCCTCATTTTTGTGTGTTTTTTTGTTTAGGAACTAGTGGTTAGTGCAAAGCCTCTTGTTTCAGGATATGTCCCAAATGGGTTTGCAATTAGAGACAGAGTCTGCAGGAACTTATGAAACAACCAATTCCCCACACTATTTGGCTCTCGGCATTCGCAGGCCATCTGGATCAGAGTGTGGTGTGTGGGGGTGGGTGGGGGCAGGGAATGAAAAGAACCAGACTGGCATTAGTTGGGGTGTAGAGGAATTTGGGTTTCCAGATTTTTCGTTCACTTAATTACATTCACAGACCATCTGACCTCCTCCCTCCTCTCTGGCCAATTGCTACTGCTGAGTCAGCTGGTTGACACACTGGTGAACAAATCAGAACCCCAGAGGCAAGTAAAAGACTACGCTCCACTCCCTGGCCGCTCTGATTCTTCTTTATTGGCTTCAAGGGACATTTGCCTGGGTGTGCCAGGCACATTGTGCCAAGGGACATTGTAGGGTGTGGTGTGGTTGGGGGCTGGGAGAACAAGAGAAGGACCAAAAAATTCCCACTGGCAGCTGCCCTTTATCTGTGTTGTTTCCTTGGTAACCACCCTGCATTACCTCCAGTTGGTTCCCACTTCCACTTGGCAAAAGAGGACGCTCACACGGAGGGCCTGAGCTGTCCTCATAAGTGACAGAACTGAGAGCTCAATACTCCGTTCCACTCTGAAGACCTTCTTTCTCCCACCTCTGCTGCCCAGGTGGGAGGAGACATCAGCTGCTACAGGATTACCCAGAACATTGTTTTGCTATTGTTTGCCTATTTTCTAGAGAGTGGCATGAAGGAAAGAAATTCAGATTTCTGCCTTGAGAAGCCTCTGTTTCGGAAGAAGTAGGTAGCCGAAAAAGATACTGCCTGATCGCTGAACTAATTTTATATTCCTCTTCAACACATACAAAAACCATTTCTGAGTTTTCTCTACAGTAAAGTGGTGTCATGAGCCTGAGCTCCTGGCCAATGGAAAATGGGATAAAGGGGAAAATGCCACCACGTGGCATGGCCTGAAAACCTGTGTGGGGCCCTCTGTGTTATTTCTTCCTACATGCAGGATGGAGGTAGAGGACCCACGGTGTATAGTTTTGTAGGATGCTGACACCACGAGGAGAGAGCCTGTGCCCTTGGCTGGTTTTGTGGAGGAGAATATCCCCGACCCTGACCCTAACAGACTGTGAGAGAAAAATAAGCCTTTGCTGTGCGGAGCCTTGAGGGCTCTTTGTGAGAGCAGTTTGGCTATGCTGATAACAGAGCACACTTGAGGGGACATGATAAGGTCACTTTGGTGGGGGGGTGGAACTTGGGAGAGGTGTTTCATGAGGAGGTGAGGAATGGCCTCCTGGTGATGGAAGAGGTAAGGTTTAATCGGCCACCCTAAACTGAAAAAAGGGAGTGTGTGTGTGTGTGTGTGTGTGTGTGTGTGTGTGTGTGTGTGTAAGTTAGAGTACATACCCTCTGGTGGGGACTTTCTGAGCTGTAATTAAATAAGGTTTAATTTTGATTGTGTGATCATGTCCCTAAGTGCTTTCCATGGGTTATCTCATTGAATTCTCAAAACATGCCAATGAGGTAGGAACTATTAATGTCATCCTCATTTTACTGGTGAGGAAATTGAAGCTGACAGAAATAAAAAATGTTCCCCAACATCACCAGCAAGTAGAGCAAACAGAGCCAGGGCTGGAGGTCTGCCAGCCAGGAGCTGGTCCCTCACCCACGATGCCTCTCAGCGGGCTGTGCCCGGATCCTTTCTAGTGAGGAGGAGATATTCGCTGTCCTACTTGGTGGTTTGAAAGTAATTGGGTATAAGCGTCTCAGGTTTCTAAGGAAAACGCCACACCACTTGTTTTACTCTGAAGTGGTGTCAAATGTTTCTAGAATATCTGGGTGAACAGAGAGTACAGGGTGACAGGGAGGAGGAGAGCTGGGAAGGGCAGAGGCCAGCTTCCACTCATTGGAGGTTAAAGAGGGGGTGCTCTCCTACAGAGAAGGAGTGTCAGGGCCTGACTGACTGTAGGTATGCTGGGAGCCAGGAGGGGTCCAGGGGGACCGAAGCCCCAGGCACCATCAGCCTGCTCACCAGTGCACAGAGTGAGCACCATTGTGTTCTCTCTGCGTGAGCACAGCAAGGGAGGCAGAGAGATTTTCTAGAACCCGTTGGCCTCCGCTCCCCAGCCCAAAAGCGATGAGTCCTGGTTGCCCCAGGCACCTGTTTGCTTTGCATTTGGTGAGGCGCATGGGACACTGGCTATTGATGGCTGAGCATCGAGAGCAGAGGACAGACATTTCCATGGTCCTGCCGCAGCTTGGGCTGCCCCGCTGCTCGTGTATGACAAATAGAGACAGGTGCCAGGGCTCCTTGGGGTTTCCTGGCAGGTCCTGCTTTGTGCTGCTCTTTGGGTTTTGACAGCTAGGATAGTAAAGATTGGACACAGTTTTAGAAGAGGGAAAGAACTTCCTGGTAAGCAGTATGCAGGGTCCCCTGGGCAAAGCCCGGAGGAGACTGGAGTAGAGACACAAGTCTCTGAAGCCCGCCGGTGCTTGGGGGAACCCGCATCACAAACCTTCAATGTGACCACACTGCACGGGAGATGGAGCTGCTCTCCTGCTCAGCTCACTGTACACCCACTGCAAGCAGAGCAGTTTGCCTCCTCACCTGTCTGAGAATCCGACCTCAGGAGCACTGCAGGGTGTTGGAGGGAGCTCTGGGAAGGGAGGCCCAATGGCTCCAGTGGCAGCACAGATCTTCAGGCAGGTGCAAAAGTGCTGGCCCAAGAGCTACCCAGATGGAAGCAGATCTTGCAAGACAAGTTTGAGGAGCAAGCAAGGTTGGTGCTTGGGGTCACAGACCTGCAGCTGGCAGTGAGAAGCCAATGTGGGGGGTTAAATCTGTCCCATTCCCTGGTGAACCTAATCCCGGGGCTCATCTTCCTCCAAGAGTAAGTGGGCAACTTGGAAGAACACAGCGCAAGCGAGGCAGATGATGAAGACTATCCAATCCCCCTTCAGAAGTCCATTACCGGGGTGCCTTTGAGGAAGGAAACCTCGCTGAGCCCTGTGACTGCCAGCACAGAGATTGAACGAGACAGACAACTGTAGCAAGAAAAGGCAGAGATTGAACAATCTGCATTGGAAATTCCATTCTCCAAACGCAGAGCGCCCACCTGCAGGCTGAAAATTCCCAGCTGGACTGGAAGAGCCAGGAGCTCCAGTTGCAGCTACCACATGGGCCTGAACTACGCAAAGTACGAATCCTGGACCTGGAGAGGAAAAGGGCTGAGGGGGAGGCACGGTCCATCCACATGGAGAAGAAGCTTCTCAGTACCTGCTGGGGCCTTAACCCCACCCTTCAGGCCCGAGACCTCTCCTGGGAGACGGCCAGACCAGGGCAGAGAGCGGCAGAGCCACTGCCGCCCAGCTCCAGGAGCAGCCCCTGCGGGGGAAGAGGGCCCAGGAGAGCAGGAGGCAGTCGTGTGCAAGGCAGGGAGCTGCGGCGCTGAAGAGAGGAAACACACAGCTTGGGCAGGAGTTGGTGCAACTGGAGGCCAGGTTCCAGCCTTTCCACACGGGCCTGGTGCTTCCGGCACTGCCAGAGTCTTTCCTGGGTCCCCAGATCACTTTGCATCTTCCACTCCCTGATCCTCTCATTTACTTGATGCCACATAGATCTGATTGAAGCGTGATAAAAGTATTGTTTAATATAAAAAAAGAGGGGCTGTTGAGTGGAACTGTGCTCCGAAGGAGCCACGGGAGCAGGATATGCGCCCTTCGACCGCACCCTCACTGGGGCATCCTGATCAGCTGCAGAGGGGCCTATTGGTAGGAAGAGCATGGTCCCCCTTTTCTGCACCACGTCCAAGGAGGGAGGCTCGGTCTGCAGGCGCAAAGCATCACCTGTACATTGCTTGATCTTTCGTGGAAGAGGTGATCAACCACAGTTTGCTGAATCCGTGTAGCAAACACCAAGCTTACTAGGGCCTGCTGTGTGCCAGGCAATGTTTTGATGAAATAATGGGTAAACTGACATGTTCCCTGCCCTCATGGAGCTTTCCGTCTGGGTTTTAGATGACAGATGTTCTATTGGATGACAAGCTTGAGATCAGAGGTACCAGAGAGCTGAGCTGGAGTGGGGAAAGTGTGCGGAAGGAGGAGTCCAGAAGCCTTCAAAGCCAAGTCCTACAATCTGGGGCGGGCTTGTTTTTATGCAAGTGTTGTCAGACAACCTGCCACTGTTGGTAGCAGTGATCTGTGCACCAGAACTGATAAAGTGTATTTCAGACTGCAGGAGGCAGTGGATGGGCCCTCATTGATTTAGACTCTCTAGCAAGCCAGGGGGAAACTCTCAAGTGGAATTTGGATAATTTCTTATTAGGACTAGCAGAGGCCATGACCAGAATACACTCTTTCCATTTTTTGATGTCATATTTGCTTTTCTCATTGCCATAAGCATTGAGATGAAACTAAAGTCTTTCATGAAATTAGGAAAAACATTATCACTGGTTGGTCTGGAGCCTAGAGATGTGATTTTGCTGTGGGGCGTTACACAGAGGGAGGCACCTACCTTCTCCCCTTGAAGAGGAACATTCCAGAGAGCAAGCTCTCTCTGTGACTAATGTCCAACCTGCCAGGGGCTGAGCCTCTGATCGGCTTGTCCCCGCCCCCCACCTGCCTCCTCCCTTCCTATGGCAGGTCTTGGGCTCTGCCTAGGGTGCTGAGGGAGTGAATTGATGCAGTTTGACTCCCTGCTCCATTTTGGGGTGGGGTGTGGGGCCCTGCCTGCTGCTTATTTCTTTCCTTTACTCAGATGTCAACTCTCATCTAGTCCAGGGGTTCAGGTTCTGGACTCTGAAGTGGGACAGCTCCACCTTCATGATACTGGACAATACTGGTCAGCGGCAAGTGGGTTTGTTCTTGGACAAAGAATGCACCTCTATGCGTAGACCGGAGGAGGGTATTTGTGTGAGCTCTGAGCAGGTGTTGGCAGTTGCCAGGGATGCCCTAAGCCAGGGCAGGGCCCCATGGTCTTCGATTCTGCCTTTGCAGTGGCTCTGAGTAGGAGCTTAGATAACTCTTGGCTTCTCTTCCAGCCTCCTAATGTTTTGGGGGATTGTAATGCCAACTCCACTGATTTGCTAAAGAGTCAGCTGCCATATAAATTCTATATAGTAAGACCCTTAAGATGTTCTTGATCATTTAAATTTCCCATATGTAACTTGGTATTTTTGTATCTCAAATCTTGGTTCTTTCCTCTCCAAATAAAAATCTCTTGTTTGCGGAGCTTTCAATCATCAGGAATTGGGGGGGGGGTCTTACTTTTTGAAAGAGTGTTTGTGTATTTGCCTGTTGTAGCAAGGTTATAAAAGTCATTATGGACCAGAAACTTTGAACAGTTATGGCTTTGTTCTTCCCAGTGCCTTCCTCAGCACTGTCGCATTTGAATCTCACAACCCCTTGCAAGGGAGCTGGGTATAGTTCTTTTTAGCCTCCTCTTCTCCAGGTGGGAGGTGGCAGGAAACACAGGCAGACCTGGGCTTAGCACCTGGCATCTCCCTGGGTCCTGGTCCCCAGATACCTTGGACAAGGAGGGAGCATCGCCCCTCTTCTCTGGTCTACAGAGGCCTCTATCTTTGTCTCCTCAACTGCCGGGCTCACAACACCCGGCTAGGGGAGCCAGGGCTGTGGCACAGGAACTGCAGCCTCCGGCCAAATATTCTCCGTTGGGAGGAGCAGTCAATGCGGATGCGTGGGTGCAACCAACAGTGGTAGGGGCCCTTGCTGACAGCCCTGCCCAGGGATCACTATTTTCCCGTCTGAACTAGTTACTTCCTGTGACCTAGAGCCTGCCAGTCCCTTTTTTTAAATATATATTTTTATTGTTATTTATGTCTTTTACATTTTGTATTCCCCTTGGCCAGTTCCTTTTAACAATAGTCTCATCACTCACCACCTTCCCTCCCTTCTATACAGTCAGCGGGTAGCCAGGACCTTCGGGCCTCCAAACTCCGATCGACAAGCCTCTGATTCCTTAGGTCGCCACTGGGTGGCGCAGACGCCCACTTTGTGCGGCGTGCGATCGCGGCTCGCGTTCCTAGCAGCGTGTTCAGCCTCTGCCTTCTCCGGCCCGCAGCCGGCTCCTGGGGGCGCGGGGGCTTGGAAGGCTAAGGGAAAGGGTTGCCTCTGGGAACCTGGACTGGAGGGTGGGGCAAGTGAGGTGTTGAAACAGGAGGAGGATGCTTGAATTGTCATCCTTCTCCCCTCTTTAATGGCAGTAGAAAGGCTGCGTAATTGCATTTGCAGACCAGAAGAGAAAACGTCTCTGCACACAGATCACACTGGGGGAGAGTCTTCTTTATCTATGTAGCAACAACAGCTGGCTATCCCAACAACAGCCCCACCACCACAGTTGAGTCTGGCTTTGCAGCAGCCTGCCTCAGGGCTGGGCTAGGCTGGGCTTCAGCCCCGCCTTCCTTACTGGGTGGGAGAATGTGCTGGGAGAGAGGCAGGATGGAATTAGCAATCCTGTGTACAGCTCAGCTTGGATGCCCTTCTGCTTCACTCGTTCATCCACTCATCAATTCAACAACTGTTGACTAGGGCTTCCTGCTTGCAGGCTAGTGCTGCCACGTGGGCTCCAATGGTCAGATAAACCAACCTGTCTTTGTCCTTATGGAGTGGGGGGTGGGTGGTGGGGAGACAGAGATGAATCAGTCACACGAATGACCTTCACCAAGATTGGCGTTCTGGAGACTCTGGGTGCCTTGGTGATGGGAGTGGGCGGTGACATACATCTGAAGAGTTGTGATCCTATACCTTTGAATCACATACAGTATTGTAAACCACTTGCCTCAATAATATAAAATCAACATAAATAAAAAGGAAAGCCTGCATCTTCAGCTCCCTGCTTCCTGCTGGCTCCTCTCCACCCCCTCCCATCTGAGACCCTCTGGTCTCTGCGTGTCTGCTAGGACGCTGCCCAGATCTACGGGGATAGATGGTGACTTAGCTGCGTTTCTCTTTGTGCCTTTGAAGCCTGGTGATAACCGTGTCTCATTTTGCCTTGTGCAGGATGGCTGGGGCAATTCTCCTGGGGAGGCAGGTGCTTTCGAAGGGAATGTTTCATTTCAGAAAAGAGTCTGAGCCAGATTGGAAAAAGCTTTGATTTTAGACTTGGGTCTGGATCCAGGCTGTCACCTGATTTATTGTGTTTGCTGACTTCTCTGGTGCATCTGTTGGTGGACTGCAAGTTCCCGAAGCAATGTCACTGGGTCCCAGCCATGAAAAGCTCCTTCCAGAAGCTTCCTGGCTTCCTTCCCAGCTTGCTCAAAGTTACTGGAACAGGAGGGAAAGCCAAGGTAATGACGCTGCCCCCCAAACCAAAAAATCATGCCTATACTTGGGAAAAGAAGCCGCTCGGGCCTTCTCCCTAGGACGCATTGCATCTATCATCTGTCCCTCTTGCCTGAGCCCGGATGGGCTAGACTACGAGCTTCTGTTAGTGTGAGGTGGGCCCTTTCCAGAGCTCCGGTGTTCCCTGACCCCTGACTGTCACCAGTTTACCGCATGGCACTGCTCACTATTGCCCGGAGGCTGCAGCCCCTCCCACCCCTTCCTGCCTCATATCTGCTCCTCTGCTCCGAGTTCCATCCCTGAGTCTGGGGCCTGGAGACCCTGATGAGCAGGGAAAGAGCCACAGGCTCTTTCTCCTCAGGAGGCTGCGAGTACATTCTTACTTTGACCAATTGGTACTTTTCCTCACCAACTTCCGGGTCCCACGGCTGCTCTATGGACTGTGCAAAGGCTGTGCCCAGTGTGGCCCACGAGTATCTTGCATCTTCAAGTCTGGAAGATTTCTTTCCCCAAACAGCCCCCTTGGGAGGGTCTTCATCCCCCTTCTGCCTTCGTCACCAGACACCTGGCCCGGTATCTCTGCTGGTCCTGCCCCTGCAGACACCACACCCACTGGTCAGCAGCCCCGCGGAGCCTGCCTCACTGCTGATTGCTGTGTCTTCTCCTTCCCTTGCCCATCACCACTGATCTCCTGATTCAGTGCAGGCCTGGACTCTCACTATGGAGTCCCAGCAGGACTCCTCCCTTCTCCGCATCCCAGCAGGTTCTCCACTGCCAGTCTGCTCAGGCATTCATCCTTTCATTCCCCCCTCTCCCATGGATGCCCCTGAGCCCCAGCCATGAGCCAGGTACTGCCCCAGCTACTGGGGATTGGCTGTAGGATTGAGTAGGACAGACGAGGTGTCCTTGGGGCACCTGTTGACGTGTAGAGCCTTCAGTTTGACATTTGGAACCCTTCAGTATCAGCCGCAGACTATTTTGCAGGTCCTTGATTTCCTTCTCCTGCAGTGGGTTTGGCTTTGGCCTTATGAGACTGACCACTGTGCATTCTCCACACTCGCCCTGCCATTTTTCTGGTCTGGAATGGCTCCGGTGCCTTCTCCAACTCTGCTGTGGTCTCCTCGTCCAAAGTACCAGCTCTGGCATCCTGCATGGTGCCTCCCATGTGGGTGATGCTTCCTAAACAAATGTGGGGCTGCGGGGCATGTATGGATTGGAAAACCAAAGAGGTCTTTATTTGTGAAATTGAGGAGAAAACCCACATTTAATCTTCTCAAGCCACTTGAGGTTCTGGGAGTGAACTCTTCCTTTCCTTTGTCCATGCTTTCGCTCAGCAGAATTCTGTTTGTGTGTGAGCCCTGTATAAGTGTTTCCTGCTGTTGTAGAGGCTGACTTGGCATCATGCCCAAAACCTCACGAGGGACTTAAAGTCTGTGTTTCATAAAGTACAGGATGAAGGAAGGTCTAAAATTAAAAGAAAAAAGAAAAGAAAAAAACTGACTAGTTTTAATGAAAAAACAGAAAACAATGTCAAAAACTACTATTAAAAGACAGGAACCAAAAAATGAAAAGGGGAGAAGGAAAGAAATATTGGAACTGACTTGCTGGCTGGGAACCTTCTTCAACGTGTTGCAGGTGTCCAAGGTTGGATACCAGCTCTACTGTCACTGCTGTGTGACCTTGGCCTGTCACCTACCCTTTATAGTTGTCCCCAAATGAGGTAATTTGTGTAAACCAGCTTACAATGGTACCCATGTGATTAGTGCCCAGTTGATGTTGGTGGGCACAGACCAAGCTGTTCAGAGCAGCTGGGCGAGGGGCATGAGGCTCCTTATATCCATGAGGGGTCTAGTCCCCTCCCCCCATGCTCTTCTCATGTCCACAAAGCTCTAAAAGCCAAAGGTTCTTGGTTTACCTGCAGGAAACTGTAACTTGCTGACAAAAGCTGACTTGAGCTGATGCTCACCTGCTTCTGGTCTTTGATTCCTCCCCTCCATGGCAGGATCTAGTCACATCTACGGTTCTCTGCAGAACTATTTGGATGTTTAATCATGAGACATTAGTCTGGCCTCTGGGGGATACTCCCAAGTATAAAAATATCTGTACTCTAGTATCGCTCAAAATTCTGAAAATTCTAAATTTTGAAATGCACCTGGCCCCCAAAATTTCTGATAAGGGATTTCTGACCTGTTTTAGGAGGTTTTTCAGAAGAAATAAACTTCTTGAGTTTAAAAAAAAATGGGAATAGCAATAGCAACGTTCACTGAGCACTGGCTAGGTGCTAGGCAAAGTTCTAAATGCTTTAAATAACATTTTCTATACTCATTTAAGTCATTCAACCACCTTTTAAATAACGGTACCCTCATCTCACACATGAGGACATGGAGCCATAGAGAGGTTAAATGACTGACCCAATCTGACCCAGCTAGTAAATGGTGCATCTGAGATTTGAACCTGGGAGGTCTGGTTCCGTACCACATATTCTAATAATGGTGGTTCCTTTTTCTCTTGCCTCCCCTTGCTTTTGCTTAACTGCTGAAATGCTAATTACCAATCACTCTAATTCATTGCTTTAAATAGGTCCACTGTTTCTTTAGTTTAGCTAACTGGGAGGTAGTGTGGTCTAGATGACTTTCCTTCTGTTCTTCATCTCCTGTTCATTCATCCACCATGCATAACTGTATCCATCCACCCTTCTGCCCATTCATTCAACTGTCTATCCATCCATCCCTCTAGCTATGCACCCATGCTCCATGCATGCTTCCATCCAAGATGAGCGCAGTAGAAATAGTCACAAGGATACCACTTATCAACGCCTAATTTCGAAGCCCTCTGATCATCAGTTCATTGACCAGTATAACGTGGCATCATAATAGTCACCTTGTAGACTGCTAGTGAGTTTTACATGAGCTGTTTTTATGTATAATGCCTGTCCTGAATTTCCTATTACTCTGTGTGGTTGAAAGAGACATAATTACATGAAAAAATTCTACAACTGGTAGAATTGAAGATTTCACTAATGTTCCCACCTTCACATTTATTCTAAATCGGTGATATTTTAGCTTTAAAAAATCAAATCGTGCTGCACCCTGGGAGAAGATAATCCTCCCAATGTTGAACCGACTGTGGACCCAGCGTCCACCTTGGCTTCTTTACCCCTTCCTGTGTTGGAGGGAGCCATCTGCCTGTGGGTTGGCAGGGATTTGGACATGGTGGGTTGGCCTAGCCCCCTCCCCTTCCTGAACAAGCATGGGTTGCTTCTGCTTGGGAGAAGAGGGTAGAAGTTTTGGGAGGGGGCTGGTCCCTCCTTCTCTAAGGAGTCAGTGGAGAGGGAAAGCATCAAGAAGGATGGGTTGGACTAGCCCTGGTGGGAACTGGAATATGTATTAACTTCTAGAGAGTGGTCCAACAATAGGGCCAAGGGCATCCTTTGGAAATTTCTAGTTCCCTGCGCTGTTGATCCTGGATATGGTGGGGGAGTGAAGACAGATAGCCTTTTGCCAGAGAGAGCTTGGCAATCAGGTTCCTGCCATCTGGGTGTGAATGCTGTGTGTGTGTGTGTGTGTGTGTGTGTGTGTGTGTGTCTTTGTATGTGTGTGTGTGTATAGCCATAGACACACTTTGGATGTGTGTATAGCCATAGACAGATTCTATGGCCAGATATCAGGTGGTCTCAAAGCAGAGGCAGAAGAAATTTTTAACTGTCCTGTAACTGCACCCCAATCCTGCTACTTCCTACAAGTTCAGTGTGGAACCGACTGTATTTCAGAGGATTTTTCATACATATATTGCCTTCCATCTATAATATCATCCGGGTAATAAGCTTTTAAAAGACAGTCCATATTACATAATAATCATCAATGGTAAAACAAAGAAACAAACTGAAACAGAACTCCAACCAAAGGCTCAGCTGAGGCTGTCTGTGCCCGTCACCACCCTGTGCCCTGGGAAGGAGGCTGAATTTTCTGCCTCACTCTCCACAGTCAGGGGATGGGAGGGACACGCTCAGCCTCTGTATTGGTCATGAGCCATGATGCCCATTGCGTGGGACCACCTGCTGGCCCCAGACCATGGCTGAGTTGGAAGGTGGGCTAGCTTTCACAGAAGGTCCCGGAAACCAAGCATGTGGGAGGGTGTGAGAGAGAGGGCCTTGATGGAGTGCCCCTGCTGTGAAAGCCCCTTTGAGTCCCTCCCAGGGACTCAGAGACAGGGGTCTTCCCAGGTTGGAGGATTTGGACTATTAAGTCAGCTGGAGAGGAGGAACCTGTTGCTTCTGGATTCTGCCTTACAGAGAACATATTCCGGGAATAGTTGCCTATTCTGTGAATGGCAAGGCTGTGATACCATTTGAACATGAATGCGTAGCTGTAAAAGGAACTTGCAATTACCAAACAAGTGCTCGTTGATTATCGAGCCCCCCTGCTTAACCCTGAAGATCGCACGATTCACTCATTCAACAAATATGTACTGAGCAGGCGCCTGTGGCAGGCATTGTCTGGGCCTTGGAGTTATACCAGTGCACCCAACAGAATCAGCCACTCAGTCTTCACGCCCGGTGGGGTGATCATAACTAAGTACAGTATACGGCATATTGGCTGGAGTAGGTGTCTGGAAGAAACTAGACACAGGAAGAGAGTCCTGGGGAAAGGTGCTACAATTTTAAATGAAGTGGCACATCATCCCTGAGAAGGCAGCAATTCAATGAAGGTCTTTTTTTTTTTTTTAAGATTTTATTTATTTATGCATACAAGCTGGGGTACAGGCTAGAGGCGTGGGGCGGCAAGAGGGTTCACCAGAGACAGAGTGGGGAGCAGAACAGGCAGATCAAGGGAAACACACTGCTGAGGGGAGCAGTGGGCGAGGCAGGAGAGGTCTGCCGTGCCATGTGGGAATCTCCCCAGTTGGGCGTCGAACTCATGACGCCGCTACCGACAGCCCCATAGCACAGTGCTTGACCACTGCACCGCCAGGGAGGCCCTCAATGAAATTCTGAAAGAGATGAGGGAACAAGCCTTGTGGATGATTGTGACTATCTGGAGAGAATGGATCAGGTGGAGGCGATAATAGGTGCAAAGGCCCTGTGGCAGGGGAGACCAGCAAGGCCAGACAGAGGGTACCATGAAGACTGGCAGATTTTGCTGGACCTGGTAAGTTCCTTCTTGGCCTTTGTTTTTCATCTTGATAGTAGATGGGAAGCTGTTGGACAGTTTGCAGTTCTCTCCGGTTGTTCTGTGCTACAGGGACACACACAGAGTAGAGCAGTGAGTCAAGGCTCCTGCTATTCCCAGGCTTGTATCCTGGGCTTCTGCAGGCTGCCTGGATCTGGGCCTACATGTGGCTTGGTCTACACTGGTGAGTCATCTGTCTACACTGTGGTGAGTCATCCCTTGAGGCTCTGAGCGCGACATGTCCCTAATTCTGACGCCTGGGAATTTCGATGGGTAAGGGCCTCCATTGCAGGCCCCTAAGTACTGCCTCTGTGCCCTAGGGAAGGGATGTGGGATCTGGAGGCTGTGATTAAGGAACCACACACCTGGGGGCACACTGCCCCCACCAGGAGGGCTTCCCTGGCTCACACAGACTGCACTGTAACTGCTTCAAGATGGCGCTCCCCAAATCTTGTATGCCAAAGAATCACCAGGGCGCTTGTGAAAAGGCAGGTTCTGGCTCAGCAGGTCTGTGTGAGGCCTGAGAATCTGCATTGCCAACAAGATCCAGGTGGATACCTAAGGCTCATGGGTGGCAACACTCAAATAGAGAGCAAGTGAGGAACCCGGAAGTATTCTAGAACTCTGAATTCCTATGCCCGTCTTTAACCTGATCAGAGCCCTAGGCCAGCAACAGGTCTGCAAAGCTCCCTGATAACCTGCTGGGTGGTGTTGATTCGCCGCCTCTGCTCTCAAGCCTTCAGTGGGTGGCTAGACACGGGGAAAAATGCCTCCCCAAACCAGTTTGATCCAAACATTTCTCTATTTTTAGTAAGATTTACCCTTTGCAAACCAGGTCTACCATCATTCATTCTTCAGCAAATATTTATTAATTCTCCTCCGTGTTTCCATAAGGGTCTATTCTTTCTCTTCTAGCTGGACAGATGGCAGATGCCAGCCTCTGCTTCATGCCTCCAAGGTTGCAAAACTGAATTAGAGAAATCTCCCGGGGCAGGGTTCACTAGGTTGCTTTCCTTACATGGTTACAGAACTACTAATATGTTCTTAATGAGCTGCCATTTACTTATGCAAATAGCAGGGCACAGATGCCAGGGGGATTAGGGCTTAGCAGAGAAGCATGCCTCTGCATATCACTCTTGTTTTAACATAAGAGCCGCCGTCCTTCCAGACCTACCCCTGTTTTTTGTCATAAATAGCTGCTGTGCAGGCACTGCGTGTGTGTGTGTGTGTGTGTGTGTGTGTGCGTGTGTGTGTGTGTATGCACTTGGAGGTCTCACCAGGCCACGCTGGAGTGAGGACAAGTCCACCAGCCAGAGGTCCTGGTGGGAGCTGCAGCTATCCCCCTGCCCACGTCTGCCTCCTGCCGGACCTTGGCAAGCTCTGAGAAGCCCAGGGAGGGTGGGGGAGGTCAGGGGCTGTTGAGCTCCGTGGGCTCAGGGGCTGGATCTAAGTGTGCTGGGGTTTCTATTTCCCGTCCCGTGAGCACCTTTGAACAAAGGTTCTCTTCCATCTTGTCAAAGGACAAAAAATTGAAAACCAGTGTCTTCATTTCTCTCGTGCTCTCCCAAGAATCTTCCCTATCAACTGAGAGGAGCCCCTGCTTGGAGTGTGACCCACGTGTGTGGTCTTCTCATCTCCTCTGACAGCGCAGCACCTCGCAAGGGCTATGGGCATTCGCTGCCATGCCAGACATTGTCCACACAGAACCCAATGGGCCCCTCTCCTCACTTCCAGAAGTTTTGGGTCATGCATGAGAATGAATGATCAGTCCAAACAGACTTGGTGTCTTGGGGAGGGTGTGCCATACTCCCAACATGCTTCTAGGCCTGCCCACCTTAGCGTCTCCTTCTGTTGTTGCCAATTCTGTTGGACGCAGGCAGAGAGCTACAGGGGCCTGCTGAGGGCAGGCGCTCTGTCTAGCAAGCCTGTCCCATAACCCCCTGGGATACTCTGCTGCCTGGTGAGGCTTCTGTGAACTTGAATATTCAGAACCCTCTTCAAGTGAGGTCGGACGGCTAGGAAGAGAGCACACACATGTGCAAATCAACAGGCTGCAGGGCTCCCCACACATGGTCCATGGGAGGTGATGTCTCCCTCTGTGGAATGAGGGGAGGCCTACAGGAGTGATTAGGGGCTCAGTCTTAGATTCTGGGAAGTCCACTTGGGACTGGCTATGGACATGCGCGCCAACCCTCCTCTTTCCTGTTGTTCTGTTTCCAAAGAAACCCTTTCTGTTGTTGGCATAACTGGTTTGACGTCAACACTTCCTCTAGATGTCACACTGGTAACATGCCTTCCTGTCCCCATGTCCCCTGCCTCTCCAGGCCCCCACCCATCCCCTTCTCTCCTGATGGCTGAGGACTTCTCAGCAGTGAGCCAGTGTAGATTCTTCCTGGGAAGAAGAATCAGTGGGTAGGCAAGCAGGAACCACTGGACAAAATGAGTGTGGGCCAGTGAGGGCATTTTATTGCCTGTGCCTATTCCCTCCAACCCAAGAGCTGTTTTTTTTTTTTAAAGATTTATTTATTTATAAATCCAAGTTGGGGTACAGGCCAGACATGTGGGGCGGCGAGAGGGTTCACCAGAGACAGAGTGGGGAGCAGAACAGGCAGATCAGAAATACACTGCTGAGGGGAGCAGCGGGCGAGGCAGGAGAGGTCTGCCGCGCCATGTGGGATTCTCCCCGGCTGGGCATCGAATTCGCTGCCGACAGCTCCACAGCGCAGCGCTCAACTGCTGTGCCACCAGGGAGGCCCAAAGAGCTGGTTCTTCATGGAGGGGGGGCAGGCAGTGAGGAGGCCAAGCTGCCTCCTGCTTCTTGCCAGAGAGAGAGTCTGTGTGGTATGGGGATGGCAGGTGGCGGATAATGTGGGTTTCTGTCTTCTCACTTAAGAGTTGCGAGACACTAATCCTCTGTCTGTGGGTCTCAGTGTCTTCATCTGCAGAATGGGGAGGTTGGTATGGCCTTAGTG
The DNA here is from genome assembly GCA_004024925.1 of Scalopus aquaticus. Lineage (NCBI taxonomy): Eukaryota > Metazoa > Chordata > Mammalia > Eulipotyphla > Talpidae > Scalopus > Scalopus aquaticus. The sequence goes on from PVIJ01001910.1 coordinate 173,099, forward strand.
AGCCCATACTGACTCAAAAAAGCAAAAAAAGTAAGAATCAGATCCACAGCAACAGCAACAAAAAACCGCTTGAGATAACATTGAAAAGTCAGAGGTATCTTAGGTGTAGTAAAATAAATTAGAAGGACAAAGACAAATATTGGATGTTTACATTGTGGATCATCTACAGAGGGAAATTCTTATAAAAAAATAGTGGACGCTGATAAATGAAGTGAGCTTTCTGAGGTTAAGAGAAAGGGGGAGGGAGAAAGGGTTAAATGAGTAGAAGGAGCAATGGTGGGAAAAAATGTAAAATAAAAGTGAAGAATACATTTACCATCTTAGCAAGCCTATTCTTCGGCATTTACCTGAGGAAAATATCTGTCTATACAGCACTTGGACACAAATTTTAAGGAAACTTTATTTGCAATTCATTTGAAAAACTGACAATGACGGATCCCCCTCTAAGAAATGACTGACATCATTTACTAAGGACTAGAGATCTTTTGGGAACCTCTAAGGATAGGACCGGAGAGGAAAGGGGTGTAGATCTGAGAGGTGGGAAGGAAGATGAATCATGATGTCACGGAGAGAGCAGGACCCGGATCAAGAACAGAGAGACGTGGGGAGCAAGGGGTAAAGGCTCGCCAAGGTCACCTCTTGCTGAACATGGCCACTGTGGGAGCCAGGATGATGGTCAATTAAAAAGTCATTTCATGCGCAAGTATGGATTTCTTCTTTCTCTAAGAAACTGGGCATGTTTGGTAACATCACTGCCTCTTGGCCGACATTGGCTGGAACTGAGTAATGCTGCCCCATTTTGTGGGTGGGGCCCATGTTGGGGTCCTCTCTGGACTCCACCATTTCACCAAGTGCTGTAACTGTTTCATTATATAAGCACATGTGTTGATTTCTTAGGGCTTCCCTAACTCGTGGAACAACGGAAATTAATTCTATAGCAATCCTGGAGGCCAGAAGTCTGAAATCAAGGTGCTGGCAGGCCCTGCTCCCTCTGAAGATGCTAGACTCAGGGTTGCTGGTCCTCCTTGGTGCTGCGGCCCTTCATCTCTGCCTCTGTGATCCAGGGCCTTCTGCTCCCAGGGCCTGTGACATCTTTGTAAAGGCTCCAGTCATTGGATGAGGACCACCTTAACCCAATGTGACCGCATCTTAACTCGATTACACCTGCCGAGATTCTATCTCCAAGTAAGTTCCAATTCTGAGGTCGCTGGTAGCTGTGACTGGGGGTGGGGAGTGTCCTACTGAACACAGCCTGTGGGCTGGCCCCCTCTGCACCAGCTGCTTCACGGCTCAGCCTCCCATGCGCCCTCCTGACCCCTCCCTCAGGTTTCTTTTCTGGGTGGCATTTCCACTTTTTGTCACCTCTGGATGGGACAAGGAGGCGCTGTGATGTTCTGGTCTCGATTTGGCCAGTTGAAGGGCCCCCACAAGGACAGTCATTGCTCTGCTGGGTGTTTTGTGTCCTGTGTCACTGCAGGGAATGGCAGTGGCCCTGGGCTGGGGGCATGGTGAGATGAGGTGCATTTTTGTTTTATTAAAGTAATGTTGGTTTATAACATTATATTGGTTTTAGGCAGCCTGCCTTTTAAATCAATACCTGTATCTTGATTTGTAGTGATGTGTACCTGAATCTATAGGATATTATAAACCAATGTTACTTTAATAAACACTTAGAAAAAATTCAACATCTATATCTATTTCTTTCTGAAACTGGGCAAGTTTCTGTCTGTTTTTCTGAATTCTAGATTCTATCTGGATTCTAGATTCTATCACAAGTGACCCCTTGACCTGATTTAACACTCCATCCCCATCTCTTCTGGTAATCCTTATAGTTTTTGGCTTTATTTTTAGTTCAATTATTTGTTTCTTTATGAACCACATATGAGTGAAATCATGTGGTATTTATCTTTTTCTGCATTTTATTTCACAAAACACAATATCCTTTAGGTCCATCCATATTGTTGCAAATGGCAGGATTCAGCTTTCATTTTGTTACAACTGAGCAGTATTCCATCAAATCTCAATCCAACATCTTCTCTACCCATCCCCTTGTTGATGGTTTTTTCCCACCTCTTGGCTGTAGTGACTAATGCTGCAGTGTGCACGAAGGTACACATATCTCTTCAAATTACCATTTTTCTGTTTTGGGGGTAAATGGTAGCTGGGCCATCTGGTATTTTTAATCTTAATTTTTTGAAGAATCTCTACACTATTTTCTACAATTACTACACCATTCCCACCAAGAGAATGCAAGGGTTCCCTTTTCTCCACGTCATCACAACTTGCTGTCTCTTGTCTCTGTGTTCATAGACTGCTCTTGGACACATGGGGTGCGCTTTTTTCCTGGATATCTGCAGCTCTCAGTGGCACTGGCACGGAGCACGCCTTTTCCCAAATTGCCCCTGAGAGCAGCTGCCCTTCCTCTGGGCTCCCGCAGCACCTGGACACACCTGTATTCTAGCTCTTACCTAATGAATTGGAGAACTGTTCACAGACCTGAGTCCTGTCTAGAATCTGAGCTCCATGAGGTCAAAGGTGATTCTTTTCACACAGACACTCAGCAGGGGCATAGTAGGCCCTTAGTAAACATTTAATGAGCAGATGATGCTGTAGGGAATGCTACCAACCTTTTAAGTGGGGTGCATTGCCCCCTGCCTATTCCGCCTCATGCCATTGTAGGCGCAGAGTTGCTGTTTTAATTTCTCGAATACTCCAGCTTCTGATTCTTCCATGGTCCATCTTGCCGTGTGTTTTGGAGTTTCCTTCGCCTAACTTTCAATCTGGTTGAAAGGCAACATTTTTTTTAAAAAAAGATTTATTTATTTATGCATACAAGAGCTGGGGTGTAGGCCAGAGGTGTATGTGTGTGTGGGGGCAGGTAAGATAATTCACCAGAGACAGAGTGGGGAGCAGAACAGGCAGATTGACTGAAGTACACTGCTGAGGGAAGTAGTGGGCGAGACAGGAGAGGTCTGCTGTGTCATGTGGAAATCTCCCTGGTTGGGGATTGAACTTGTGCTGCAGTGGCTGAGGATAGCTTCATAGTGCTGAGACTTAACTCCTTGCGCCATCGGGGAGGCTCCATTCCCGCCAGTCTTACCACAACCACCAGTGGGCGGGAGACCGAGGACCTCAGTCGTGTCTACACTCTGTGAACTTGGGAGACTAATTCACTTTTTGAGCCTCTATTTTTGATGTTGTAGACCAGATAATATGATGTGGCTGAAAGGGCTTCAGAAAGTTAATCATTCAATAAAAATATACAGTGTTTAATTGTTGGTGTGACTGTGGCTCCCTCCAGGCTTGTCTGCTGCCCCTCCGAGACAGGAGGGAGAGTAATAAGCTTCAGATCAGTGGCCACGACATCCCTTCGTGGGTTTGACTGTCAGCGTTGCCCCGTTTGGTCCCACAGCCAGATTTTTATTACATCTGACACTGTTCTTACTTAGAATTTTGCAAATCCAGTTTCTTGAGACATTGTGCCAAATTTTTCAGCAAAATTGAAATCTTCCACATCTGCTTGGTTCATCTTAGTCACTAATTTTGGTAATTTGATTGCAGAGAAATCCTCTCTGCTGGAGCATATCTGCTCCCACCGAGGAAACTGGTTCTCCTTTAGGACCTCTCTCTCTTCCTGCTGAACAAGTTGTTTTGACTTGGGGTTTTGTTCTGGAGTTTGGGGAATATGGCACTGGCATGAGCTGTCGTGGGCAAAGTGCTGCTAGTTCCTGAGCAGGGCAGGCAATGGACACTTAAATAGTTTCACAGAGACATGTATACTTTGGGCAGTTGCTTCCACAAAGGATCAACACTTGCGTGTATTTTCCTCAAAAAAAAAAAAGGGGGGGGGGACACTATCAGAGTGTGGCAGATGACTTCAGTGTTGGCACCCAGAACCCAATCTGGTTGTTTGAACTGCAAAATGGTGGGCAGAACTTGGTTTCTTTAGGCCTCTGTCTTGTGAAATGAAGGCATCTGAGTTGTCCTTTCTGACACAGGAGTTCATTCATTCATTTAACAAATATCTGTGGTAGGTACTGGGGGGTAGCTGTGAATGAATTAGACACAAAATTCTGGTTTTTGAGAACCCTAAGTCCTGGCTCTGTAGTTCAATGGTTTATTCACTCAGGAAATAGTGGTTAAGTCCCTGTAGGTGTCAGGCACTGTAAGAAGCTCCAGGGAGACAATAGTGGGCCACAGGTAAGTAGGGGTCCTCCTTTGAGAGAGCTTACAGGCTTTGGGAGCCCTGCTTTGCGGGAGTCTGAGAGAGAAGAAGTGATAACAACAAAGGGTTCTTCCTGTATTATAGTAGGGAGTGAACAGGATGCTGGCATACTGGGGGCAGCCTGCTCCTGTCTCAGAGAAAATCTCCTTGAAAGGTCAAGACTGAGAGGAAGGAGAAGGAAGCGGTGAAGGAGGGATCCTGGGGCCAGTGAAAAGTCTTTGAGAAACTGTGAGGTGAGAGTTAACTGAGGAACTGAGAGAGATTTGAGGTGACTGGAGCTAGGAAAGGGAGAGGCAGTGGGGCAATAGGAAGCTAGAAATTTAGGCAAGAGATTGGTTGCCAGGGCTTTGAAGGCCTTAAAATCTGAATAGGGGCAGGGACACCAAAGGCCTCTGGGACCCCATGGAGAGTCCCCTAGTGGCAGATTCCACCTGGGGGGTGGGGGGTGGCATTTGCAAGTTGAGGGTCTCTTTAGCCAGTTTACTTTCCCCTTAGCTTATACTCAGGCCCCAGTGTTTCCTGGGCTATCAGAACATCTTTTTTTTTTTTTAATATATATTTTTATTGTTATTTATGTCTTTTACATTTTCTATTCCCCTTGGGTAGCCCACCACCAATTAACCCGTGATCCATCTCCATGGTCCCTTGTGTTCTTTTCTATTCCATTTTGTGCGCTTTTCCTTCCCTCCCTCCGCCTCCCTCCTTCCCCCACCCCACTGATTGTCTCTCTCCCACCCAGCCTCCCTATAGTCTTGTTATAAGTGAAATCATTCGATATTTTTCTCTTTCTTTCTGGCTTATTTCACTGAGTATGATCCCCTCTAATTCCATCCATGTCGCTGCAAATTGCATGTGTTTATCTTCTTTCCATGATGAATAGTATTCCATTGTGTATATGTACCACATCTTCTTGATCCAATCATCTATTTTTGGACATCTAGGTTGCTTCCATACCTTTGCTATTGTGAACAGTGCCGCAATGAACATACAGGTGCATGTATCCTTTCGGATTAGTGTTTTTGTATCCTTTGGGTAAATTCCCGAAAGTGGGATTGCTGGGTCGTATGGAAGCTCCATGTTTAGCAGTCTGAGGAATCACCATACAGCTTTCCATAGTGGTTGGACCAGTTCACATTCCCACCAGCAGTGTAGAAGAGTTCCTTTTTCTCCACATCCTTTCCAGCATTTGTGTTGCCTGTATTTTTAATGTGTGCCATCCTCACAGGTGAGAGGTGGTATCTCATAGTGGTTTTGATTTGCATTTCCTTGATTATAAGTGATGTTGAGCATTTTTTCATGTATCTGTTGGCCATTTGCTTTTCTTCTTTGGAGAAGTGCCTTTTGAGCTCTTCTGCCTATTTTTTGACTAGGTTATTGGCTTTGTTTTTGTTGAGTTGTGTGAGTTCCTTGTAAATTTTTGTTATCAGTCCTTTATCAGATGTATTGTGTGCAAAGATCTTTTCCCAGTTGGTAGGGTGTCTGTTAGTTTTGGTTAATGTCTCTTTTGCTGTACAGAAGCTTTTTATTTTGATATAATCCCATCTGTTTATATTCTCTTTCACTTCCTTCGCTTTGAGGGATGTATCTTTCAAGATTTTGCTGAGATGTATGTCATGTAGAGTTTTGCCTATATTTTCTTCTATACATTTTATGGTTTCAGGTCTTACATCCAGGTCTTTTATCCATTTTGAGTTGACTTTTGTGCAGGGTGTGAGGTAGTAGTCTAGCTTCATTTTTTTGCATGTGGCTGTCC
>PVIJ01001911.1:0-178958 GCA_004024925.1 Scalopus aquaticus
CCGCGGGGAGTCGGGGGAGGGGGGGAGGCACCTGGCGGTGGATCGGTGATCGGACTTGCGTGTTTGATTTTTAAGAACTTAAATCCCTTTGGTGCTGAAATAGATGTTTCAGAAGGATGGTTCAGGCGCCTGTAGCAATCCGCCCTGACCATTTTACTAACAGGTAGGACACGTTTAAAGAATTGCAATTATGGTGGCAGTGGCAATTTCTGTTGCAATCTTGGATGACATCTCAGGTCAGGGCCTATCTGTGTGGATGAAAAAGAACCTGAGAGCCAGTTACCTGAATGTCAACTCTCTGGCATGCTTATAATGAACGCACCTCCTGTGTCAAAGATGCATATAGGGCATTGAAACCATACCTAGCATTGCCTGTGTCAAGTTCACTTCTAGTTCATTAATTTTTAATTGAAGTGACATTCCATTATAACACTATGTAAGTTTCCGGTGTGCATCTTTGAGAATCAATATGTGTATATTACATTAAGTTCACTGCTAAAAGTTCAGATCTGTCACCTTTGTTCCCTTTTCCGAATTCCCCTTTCCCTCCAACCATTCTCTTCTAATAACTGCTAATATTCTTATAGTTCAAAGTTTTAGTTTATTTTGTTCATCTCTTAGTTCTTTCTTTATACCATATATTTCACGTGAGTGAAATGATACGGTACCTGATTTATTTCATTAAGCATAATCCCCTTGAGGTCTGTCCATATTATTGCAAATGGTGGGATTCCTTGTTTTCTTCTTTTTTAATATATAGCTGAAGAGAATTCCATTGTGTGTGTATGCCACATCTTTGTCCATGGGCACTTAGATTGTTTCCAGTTCTTGTGCCAAATTCTTATATTGTTTAAATCTGAAATGTCTGTGTTAGTGGGTTTTGTGTTATCTTCCTCCCATTAATCCTTAACTGAAACAGTAATGTTCAACTACCTGAATCAACCAGCAAAGCACTACCAGCCTTTGTTGCATTGAAGCCAGGTATTGGTTGGAAACCCTGAATGCAAGAGACTCAATTATCTTGTTTTGTTTTATTGGTGTGGAAGGTATTGGCATTTTAAAAACCTACCTTTTTTCTATCCTTTTGTTTTAATTTTTGCCAATTGCAGAATATTCAAGAATCGTATCTAGATATAGGAGACTTCACGACAGAATGTCTGAGTGATGAAGACAAGCTCTGATTTTTCTTCCAAGCTTTCATTAGCTCAGGGCAGGGGGCAGAGAGTAGCTCTACTACCCCTAGGATTGCAGATCCACAGGCCCTTCTGTGCCGGATCTGAACACCTGTCAGAATGCCCAGATTGACAGCACCTTTCAAACTTCACAATCCCAGCTCTGACACGGTTGTTCTAAGAAAACTGGCATTTATTGCCTTTCTCTTTTTTGTTTTCTGTAGAGTTGATATCTGCTTATTTAACATTTATTTGTGGTAAAAGCATTTATTAAGGGGAGAATCAAAGATGCAGTTCACTCTCTTAGAAATCAAATTACTTTTTTTGATAATGGATAGGAGGGTGGGGGGTTGGGAACCCCCTATTACTTACCTTACTAATTGGTAAGAAATAAGTCTCAAGAGATGCTTTCTGAAAGAATAAAACAGCAGTGCATCACTCCATCCGAGCAAAAAATTACTGATGTAATTTAAGACATGATAAGACAGAGCCCCAGACACATAAGCAGCTTCCAGACTCCTTTTTGTTCCCTGGAAGCAGATTAGTTAGTGTGCTTGGAACTGCTTGTGGCACTAGATTTATTGTAATATATTGTGTGACTCAAGGAGAACTCTTAATTATGTAAATTTTTAGGGATTACTTTTTATTGCTTTGGGGAGCTTATTTTACAAAAATTTAATTTTTAAAATTTATTTTACCAAAGATTAATCAGATGAAGCTGCTGTATAAGGTGGGTGGGCCCAAGAGAGTAAATCTCCACTTGCAACTGGTTTTCTTTGATATAAAAAATTGAAAACATACTCAAGAAATATGCCGGGGGAAGTCAAAGGGCTGTTTTCCCCTTTCTTTCTCCCCATGTTACCCCAAGACTTTACAATTCTCAATAGTGTTTTAAAAACTCCCATAGTGAGTTGATAAATTTGTTTGTTGTCCCATAGTGTTGGTCATCTGCTATCTGTTGGGCATTGGTTTAGGGCCAGAGCAAACCGTGGTAAATAAAAACAGGCAAAAATCCTGGAAATTAATAGTCAATTTCTTATTATACTACTAATAAAAAAAGAATGAAACCCTTCTCCATTTCTTCCCCAAAGCTACCAATAAACATTGCTACCTTCTCCCTTATGGAGGAAATACCTGTTTCCTTCAGTCCCCAACTTGCTGCTCAGTAAATATTTTTGGAGGTCCGTCCTATGTTAGATAGATTGGAATGTGATAGAAGCATTATATGCCCTGTGGTTCTTGTCCTTGGAAAGACAGGACTGATAGTGGGAAAACAATCAAAGAACTATTAAAGGTCAAACTGAGGCCCTGGTTATAATTAGTGAGAAGGGGGGAAAGAGAGGCAAGGTCACTGTGTCTAGAGAGTCTCTGATCACAAAAAGACATGAGTGGGTGTGCAGGAAGAGGATCATTTGGCTAAGAAGAGAGAAAGCAGGAGAACCCAGATGGAACTTGGTGCTTGGTGATCAGTGCTAATTTGCTGAATGAATGGACACAGGATAGGTGTGCAAAGCAGGTCTTAATATTTGGAATAGTTGTCTTGTCAAATGGATAGAGTTGGACTTCCCAAAGCTGCTACCTCCATATAAAGAGCATGAATGATTCACCCTCTAGCAGTCCAGGCTTCAAGAGGTTTCACCAATGAGGATCATCCTTGTGAGGTTCTCTGGCCCCTGAGGGATTCTGTCCCCATGCAGCCAGGGCTGATCAAAGGACAAGCAGAAGAACACCCAGCTTCAAGGTGGCTGTTTGATGTGACTGGCCGTTACTGCCGATAGGGCTGAAACTGCATCCTCTGCTCAAATAAGGTCTATTAGGTACTGGGGACTTTTGATCCCCTACTGATCTTGGGGAAGTTAATTGACAGCCCCCTAGTTAAAAGAAGCCACTGTGCTTTATTGATGCTCGGAGGGGTCTGATCATCCAGTTCTCTTCCTGCAGCGCTTCTCACTGAAGAGCCTTGAGCTATTTGAGGGAAGGGTCCTGTATGAATTATTCTTTAAAAACAGAAGCATATTTCCCTTCTCTGCCTTTGCTTCCCAAGCACCCTGCTACCTTCAAAAGATAGCTTAGTGGGAGATTAACAGGCAGGGTAGCGTGAGTTCAGAGAGTTAGAAGAAAGCAAGCAGGAGCCCGCCAATTGGAAGGAAGCAAAAGAATTCAGATTGTTCTGCCCATTTGGGCTTGTTCTGTGGCTCAAAGTGGTTTCTCTAGGTTTTGATTTCCTATCTCTAAAAGCAGAACAACAATGTCCTTTCCTTCCTACCACCTTCATGAAGGCGATATTTAATGATTATCATCATTTTCGTTTCCTTTTTGCACATGTTCTGTGGAGACAGTTGCCCACGTCTGATCTGTTGGAAGAACCATCCTCATCATCCACACAGCCTCTGCTCCTTGCAGAACTGCTGGAAATTCATCAGAGATTCATTATATTCTCCCTGCTTGTCTTTTCCAAACATGTGTAAACACTGTGGTTATTAACACTTGAGGGAGAACTAAATTTTGTAGAGGTCTTTTTTTGATGTCTTTAGTGCCAGAGGGTTTCTGAGAATACAGGAGCAGGAAGGGCGAGGAGAAGGGACCCCAGGTGGAGGGAGTGGGGGGACAAGGTGGAAGAAGGGGAACCTAAAACAACTTCCTCTAAGAGTTGAATTTTGCCTGAGCCAGGCTTTGTTCCAGGGGCTCAGTTTTGCTTGCCTGGGTGGCGTGAGACCCACCAGCACTGTGAGAGCTCATGGGAGCTCATCATGGTCTCTGGGGTCAGACAGACCTCGGGGCACATGGCTTTGCCATTCACATGTGGCCTTCGGCTTGTCCCTTAATTTCTCAGTCTCCTCTTTACAAAGTTTAGGTAATAATAGTTATCATCTAACATGCCCGTGGTCTAGCAGAGAAATCAGGGCAGGGAACCAGCATGTCAGGAATCCTTCCCAGCCCCTCCCGTCCCGTGATTTGATGACATTGAACATTCTTCATATTGACCCCTCACTGTAGGGAAAGGGATTTATTTAATGTCTGATGTGGATGAAACCCCAAAGCAAGAAGTGGTGACACGGTCCTAGTAGACCCCTCATTTCTTAAAGGTAGGAGACACTCAAGGTAGGAGACATCTTGAGCCATGCAGCTAGAGACAGAGGTGGCGTTAGCGACCCCTGTGGATACATCACAACTTGTCTGTTGAGGCTTCCTTGTTGGGATTTTGTGTCACAGAAATAGTAGCTTCAACAGCGCAAGTAAGATATGCACCGTCTTTGGCGTCCTGCGACCTAATCAGGCCCTGCTGTTGTAGCCCACTCCTAGGCCCTCTTCTGCTCCTACCTGGCTTCTCGCAGACCCTCGGCTCCAGGGTGTCAGATCAGAAGTGGGAAGTCTTCTGTCGCCGGCTCCTTTCTTCTTAAGACCTAGCCAGAAGAGTGGTGCTTGCTCGCTGCTTTAATAGCAGCACATATAGCAGGAATTAGGACATGATTAAAAATAGTGGCAACTATTAAATGTCTGAATTCTGTTTCTAATGACTTTGGGATCCAATTTTGGCTTTCTATGGGACTAACTTCAGCCTGGTATATCCAGGTCCCTTCCTCCCTGTCCTGTCGCGTCTGGTTTTCAGCAGCTGGTGCTTGGGCCTGTGCCAGTGCTTACCTCACCTGGCTTTCCTACAGTGTCTGATCCTGAGCTGTCCTAATCATACACTGTTCTGGAAAGATTTTGCTTACAAACCAAGTTACCTGTGTTTTCTGGTGTTAGTCTTTGAAATTTGATTTGAGAAAAAAAAACAAACCAAGACAAAACTTGGACTCATTTTGATTCCCTTGTTTGCTTCACAATGTCTTACAGATCCTTTCCACAGTCCTGTTCCACACTAGGAAGAAAAATTGCCACTCTGTACAACAGTTTTACTAGTAAATCACTGAAAGAACACATTTTCCCTCCTCTGATGAACATGTTAATTTTTTTAGATTTTTGTAAGTATTTCTCTTTTATGAATTTACCTATGTATGTATTTTTTCCCCATAAAAGGGATTGATTGCCCCTATACCTGTGACATAGTACAAAAGGTATGTCAGTCATGGAATTATGGTTAGAATTGAATGGTCTGAAGCTTATTTATTTATTATTTCTTTATTTTAAAAACCGATTTATTTCATTTGTTTATGCATGCAAGAACTGGGGTATAGATCAGAGTTGCGGGGGTGGGATGGGGTGGTGAGAAATTCACCAGAGACAGAGTGGGGAGCAGAACAGGCAGATTTACTGAAATACACTGCTGAAGGGAGCAGCGGGTAAGACAGAAGTCTGCTGTGCCGTGTAGGTTAGCTCCCTGGCTGGGATCAAACTCATGCCACAGTGGTTGGCCATAGCTTGATAGCTCTGAGACTTTAACCCCTGTACCATCAGGGAGGTCCCTGAAATTTATTTAATATAGGCCTTGGGAGTCTAGCATGAATTCTTGCTAACTGTTGGGGATAAGTAGAAAAACGTGGTGTGTGGGTGGTGTTCAATTCAGGTCAGTCTTCCTATCAGCTGTTAAAATGAATACCATAATGCTTACTGCATTCCCTATTTCCCCTCATCTGAGAGAGAGAGAGAGAGAGAGAGAGAGAGAGAGAGAGAGAGAGGCGCGGGGTGGGGTGGGGTGGGGTGGGGTAGGGAGAGGATGTATTACCCCAGTTTTTTTCCATGTAACGCCGCTGTGTTAGTGTAACACAGCACATGGTAACACTCTGGCCTGCTTGTCTCCAGATCTATGTTGGTTGCCCGTGGATAATTCATGGCATTTAACTAATAATTGTTTTACTTAGTGGAAAAAGTCATGCTTGACTTAAGTAGAAGAATATGCATTACTTTCTTCTAGTTCTTCTCATCTTGTGAAGGGAATGATCTCTCTGCCTTTAGCTGGAGGCAGGGATAAGGATTGAATAAACTCTATTTGACTTACCACATTGAGGCTGTTTTAAAATCTGTGGCCTAATCCTATTAATAGTTTACAAAATAAAAATACTCTGCTAGGAGTTGAGCATAGGAGCTTGCCACTTAGAAACATGATAATCCCAAGACTAATTTGCTTTATTTTCATAATGATTAAAAGACCTGGAATTTATTCTGGGAGTTGATAATGATTTCTGCTTTCTAGTCAAAGCACCCTATCTCGTGGATTTAAAGAGACCTGAGTTAACAATCCCTCACACAGTGAACTTCTACATCAGATGTGAACCTAGGGTGATTTTGGGAATCTGGTGAGTGCCATCATTGGACACTGGGTTGCTTTCTGGGTGTGGCTCTCACGAGTTCCAAGGTTGGCAAGCCCAGTGGGACTGTGCTGCTTGCCTGTGGACGGCTTGGTATTCCTTGGAAGCCCCTGAAGGTGTTCCACACCTGCTTCCTGTGATTTGGAGATCTGATCTGCTTGATTTTGCTTTACAGGGATTCTTTAGAGTGTGAAGTCTTTTAGCTGCTGGCCTGAGCTTTGGGTCTTTCACCAGGTCTGCAGGCCTGGCCCCGTCCCCTCTCATGCTGTTTTCCACACCCTTTCCCAGCCTCCTCCAGACCCACTGACCTCCTTGCAAACCAAGCCACACCCTCGCAGGACATGCTCTGTCCGCAACACTTCTATCTTGCTTCCTCTGTTCCCTTTTTGCCTAACTCACTGCCTACTCATCTTTTTGGTCTCAGGGATGCCTTTTCTTATGCCCCATTCAGGCACATGCTCTCATGGCAAACTGTGCTCACTCTTTGCAGTGTTTATTCCCACTGTAATTAAATAAACCTGCAATTGTTTAGTTACTATTTGCCATCTTTGCAAGATTATAGCTTCCATAGGTGAGAGACTTTGTTGGTGGGTTTTTATTGCTTAGAACATTGCTTGGCACATAGCTTAGATGAAATCATGAACATTCGTGCTATGCTAACATTATTATTTTCTTCTGTTTGGCTCTACTTGTTCTTGGTTGTCAGTTTTCCAGTGCCTCTGTTTTATATTTTATCTTCTTGAGTTTATTTATTTATTTTTAAGATTTATTTATTTGCATAGAAGAACTGGGTGTAGACCAGAGGTGCAGGGTGGGGTTGAGAGGATTCACCTGAATGGGGAGCAGAGCAGGCAGTTTACTGAAATACACTGCTAAGGGGAGCCGCGGGCGAGACAGGAGAGGTCTGCTGCGCCTTGTGTGGGGCTAGGGATCTAACTTAGGCCATGGAGGTGATAGTGCTGACACTTAACCCCTATGCCACCAGGGAGGCCCATTATCTCCTTGATAAATGTCATCATTGAATGTTTAGAAATCGGTGTGGGTTCACATAACTTCTTACTAATCTGTAAGGCACAGTTCAGCCAATAGTGCTGGTATTTGATTTTTTTTTTAAATTCTTTGCTTTTGCTTTGTTTGTCTTTAGTTTCATGAGTTAACTTTGCTCATCACCAGCTTCTCTAGCTGCCTGTCTTCTCAGTCCAGAGCCTTGGGCTTTGGTGTTAGACTTTCTGTTCCCAACGACTGAGAAGGCTGAAGATTTCCATCACGGGGTCAGTTGGCTAAGTCCCTTTGGACATGTCATGTGGTGACATTTGTACTTTCAGGGCTTATTCATTGCTTTAATAAGGTGGTAGAACTGGAGCTCAGATAGATGTTTAAAAACTCAGGGTGTCGGGCGCAGCGGTTAAGCGCTGGGCCGTGGAGCTGTCGGCAGCAGTGATGCGAGTTCGACGCCCAGCCGGGGAGAATCCCACATGGTGCGGCAGACCTCTCCTGCCTCGCCCGCTGCTCCCCTCAGCAGTGTATTTCTGATCTGCCTGTTCTGCTCCTCACTCTGTCTCTGGTGAAGCCTCTCACCACTCCACACCTCTGGCTTGTACCCCAGCTGTATGCATAAATAAATAAATCTTTAAAAAAAAAAAAACTCAGGGTGTCACATGGTTTCTTAGGCAAAATAGTTTAGTTTCATGTTCTCTTGTCTAAACTGGATTCCCTTTAAATTTTTTCCAACTTGTCTCTTCACTCACATTAGTAGCAGATGGAAAATATTTATTATCTTTTTTCATGTTTCCACTCATTGGATTGTACCTAAGATTGGCACTCTTGGAAGATGAATAGGTATGGGAGAAAAACAAAAACAGTAAGTGGTTAAAAGGGGCTGTCCCTGTGCATGGGAGAGACGGGCTAGGACATAGTAGTTTTCATCAAAAGACATTTGAGGTATTATCTTTTCATTTTTACCATGTGTTTATATTACTCAGATAAAAATTATAAGTATAGACATTTATGGAAATATATTTATATACTTACTATGTATTAATAAAATATTAAAATAGAAAACATCTGATATAACATTATGTATAATATATCAGATGTTATATATAATATACTAGTAAGTATATAATAAAAATAAATATATAACAATTTGCTGCGTATAAAATATATCCATATACACATCTGACTGACAGAAGGAACGTTGAAGACTTTGGCAAGGATGGAGAATTCTCCTTGTACTTTTGTTAATGCCTATCTTTGTTCTTCAGGCACACAGTTCCCAGCTGCCGGGAGGAAGATGCTAAGGGGAAGGACCGTGGCTGGTACGAAGCAGCGCTACGTGATGGCAACCCAATTATTGTGTATCTTCACGGCAGTGCTGAACACAGGTCAGTGCCTTTGCTTGTGCTTTTTTTTTTATTATTTAAATAGAGAGCATATTTTAGCCCTGTGGGGGAGTGAAAGGCAGAGCTTAGTTTTCAACTATGTAAGCATGCCTCTACTTATTTTTTTTTTTTATTAAGTTTGAGGGTGATTGACTCCAGGCTTCTCTTTAAAAAAATCTATATATTCTAGATAGCTCCTAGATATTCTCTAGATCTATCTGGATCCTTAACTGAGAGGGAGACTGACTTTCAAAATAGCCACTGTATTTTATTTTTGTTCAATGTTTTAAGCAAATGGAACTACTTACTCTTCATTAAACTCATTCTACACCAAAAATAAATAAGTAAATATTAAACATGCACACACACACACACACACACACACACACACACACACACACACAAATTGGAGCATCAAAAATTGATTTCAAAAAAGGCATTGGTTGCTCTGCTCTATCAGAGGATCTGAAAAAAAAAGGGCTAGAATCCATGGCTGTTTGGAGAGAGGATGGGCATGAGGTGGGGGGAACGAGCAATTTCCACATCAATGATCCTTTCATAGAACGATGTGGAGATTCATTTAATATTCACCCCATTAATCAGAAGCGTGGACTCCTTAAGCGAGAGAGAACCTGGAATTCTGACTATAGGTACTGGGGACCGCCTGGCAATTCCTGTCTAGCACACTGGGCCTCAGCCTCAATCTTGCTTGGTAACAGAAGCCTCCGGGAAGGCCGAGTCCTTTCATTTGCTGCCAGTGTAATTGCAGCAGGTGATGATTATCAGCCGTGACTGTGACGCATCAGCTTGGGGGAGGGCCACGTGCCTCAGAGACTTACAGACCTCATCTGTCTCTGCAAGAACACTTCAAACTAAGCGCTCAGCTCTGGAGTCTGCCCCTTGGCTCCCTCACCTGTCTCTTTTTCTCACTGTCTTTTTCTGTCAGATGATGATGGCTTCTTTCAGATTTGCATTAGCTCAAGGGGCTTCCTGAGGTATCCATTTTAGAATCTCATTGACAGAGATTTCTTGTGAAATTCAACATTTTTCAGCATTGTTCTGACTGTGCCAGCCTTGGACATGGTGCTAGAATGTACTTATTAAAAGGACCATGTGCATTTGTGTTTGCCCCTCTGTGTGAATCTGTAGTTGCCCTCAGTTTATGCTAGATTGATGGCTCCCGGGTTTGTTTCAGCTTTCTTCTGTCCCCTGCCACAAGTCTCAGCTTCCTCTCAGTGATACTAAGCAGAAGGGATGCCAAACTGGAGTTATAGGAACCTTGATAAACCCAGTGGTTTTAGACTTGAGGTTCATAGAAGTCCCAGGGTGTGCAAGAACCCCCCTCCCTAATACATAAAATTTGAAGCATGGATATATTTTTCTGGGAAATGGGTCCATAGTTTTAACCATGTGTTCAGAGTGCTCAACGACCCACTGAAGTTTAAAAAACTTAACTCCAAAACAAAATTCAAATGATTTTTAAAGAAATCTCTGCCTTTTGAAACTTCTTTTTCTCTCTTATTAATGTGGCTACAAGGAGAGTAGGTAATATGGTTATTTTAGGAAAACAGTGTTTCCTGTATCTCCAGGACTGTGAGTTTTTCACTTCACCTTTCTCCTAACAGCAGAGTGGACAGATACAGGCAGAACTTGGTTTGGTGAACTGACTGTATCATCCCTTGTTCTGAAAAGTCATGCTCTGAAACTCATTTTCTATTAGCTTCTTAAATTTTTCTTATCAATAAGTTTTACTGTGTAGAAGTGAAAGGAGATGGGTCACCAGTAATTCAGCAGATGCTTAGGTCCACAAGCACTAGCCATCTACATGGGCATCTGGTACTTGTGGGGAGGAATGTGGAGGCCACAATGGGGGCCCACCCACCATTCATCCCACAAAGCCAAGCAGGCAGTGACACTGAAAAATCAAATGAAACTTCCTTTCTCCTAGTTATTTATCTCTAACTTGAAAAAGAAAGGTGTGAGATCAGATACCAGCAGCATGCTATGATTTTGATTTTTATTGCAATGATTTTTATTGAACGTAACTATAATTGCTAATTCTTTCTCTCTCTCTTTTTTTTAACCTTCTCTACAGGGCAGCTCCTCACAGACTTAAGCTAGTAAAGGTATGTTTGCAGACACCTCAAGGCTTCAGTTTTGTATGTCCTCACTTACTCTGTTTTGGGCTAGAGCTGTAAGGTCCCCCTCTGCCTTCTGCTTGGATATCTGTTGAGAGGTCTCCAAGGCGGGCTGTGGTATCCGCAGCCCAGAGTCCCACGGTCAACTTTCCTTCCTGCATTGGCCATGGGAGATGAGGTGTGAACATCTCTGAGGCCCAAAGTACTTTCATTAATTTATTACCTTCATAGGCAAATGAAGACACCTTTATTTGCTTTCCCTGAGGGCAGGAAGGTGGCTGAGAGTGTATTAAGCACAGAAGCACTCCGATAGAAAACAGTCTTTTTGTGGCTAGGGTGAAGACTGCTGCTTTAAAAACTCGTCAGGCCCTGGCTTCAGCCCCATATGAAGTCTGGCAAAGTGGGATGATGGCCACACCTTGCTCTTCTCACTCACCTGTTAGATGATTTCAGTTTGTTGGGACAGCTCCTGAATTTCCTAGACTTATCTTTCTTCTCACATGCAGCTCCCATCTCAGAGCTCTTTTCTGATTTGACACTACTAGTGGGTCCAGAGTCCTGCCCCACCAGTATCCCCAGATGGTCTTCAGCCTCCCTCTCCCATTCACACAGGAAGCTCTTCTCCTGTGTCTTCCTCCTCCCCCGCCCATCGCTGCCTTCTCAGAGCCTGCTCTTGAGGAGCAGTGGTGGGATGCTGGCAGTCTTACCTGGGATGAAGATGTCCATTAATTTTTAGGTGTGCTTTCCAACCTATTCTTTGTACTTCCCATATGGGAGGGTGGCAAAGCTGATATCCATGAGAATATATATATTTTCCCCCTCCCATTCTTGGTGAAGCTGAATTGTTTGTCCCCTATGTTTGCAGAAAGGAGAAGAGTTGTAGGCGTAGGTATGAAGAATAGCCGGATAATGTGGTAGTTGGGATGGGTGGAAAGGTATGATAGGACTTCTTCCCCCAGGCAGATTCTGGATACCAAGTGCCACAGTCATCTTTTCCCAGCTTCCTTAGCCATTGGTTTTCTCCTTTGGATAGGTGATTTCTTTTAAAAAATAAATTTTTATTGTTAAAATTTTCATCCTTCTTTTCATCTTTCCTCCTCCCCTCCCTTTCTTTCTCATTCATTCATTCTTTCATTCATCACTTCAATCACCTACAGCTATTTTCATTTATTTGTTATTCTTACCTAGTCTTTCTCTAAAGTTTTCATAGTAATATGATTGTATCTATATATAATTTTATCTTCTCTTTTTAGTACTATTTCATAATTTTTCCACAGTTGTCGCAGTTACCAACTTTAAGGCCAACTTTACCATTTATCTATAGACTATTGTTTATTTAACCCTCCTCCCCAGTTAATTTTAAATAGTATTGCTAAAAAAAAGTAAGCATTTAACTTATTCTTCTTTTGGAAAGTTTTCCTAGAAATAAATTCTAGGAGTAGGATCTATTACTGTTCTTGATTTGAATTGTTTAATGGACCTTTGATTTATAGTATTATAAACAGCCCATGGAGCATTTCCCTGGATGCTTTATTGCCCTGTGACTTGGAAAATGTTATTAGAGAGAAAATAATTAAAATAGACATAAAAAAGTTTAGTTCCTCATTGTTAGTTCATTTTGTATCTTAAAGTTCCAGGTGAGGTTCAGTCACTCCTATACTGTAGTAATGAGAGCACAGTGCTTAGGCATAAGCAGACCCAGGTGTGGATTTTGATTCTGTCTCTAACTGTTTAGGTGACCCTGAACAAGTTACTAAAATTTTCCAGGTCTCGCAATTTCTTTTTCTGTAAAATTGGAGGAATACCTGCTTATAAGAACTGTTGTGAGGATTAAATAGTGCCTGCATAATAAATTTTGGTTCTCTTCTCTCTGTCTACTCTTGTAGTTAATTTCATTTAATATCACATTAGTGATATCAATTTAATATATTTAATGTTATGTTTTAATATTTTTTCCTCATTTATCTACTCGGGGCTTGGCAATGGTCTTATATAATTGGTATTTTTGATTGATAGTAACTGTTTTTTCTGTTCATATTTAACAAAAAATCTCTCCATTATTTGCGCCTCCAACTCTGCAAAGAATTCTTATTCTCAAGAGACTTGAATAAATGTCTTCGAAAGACATTTAATCAGATACAATAATAGGTCATCTTCTATAATTCTCCAACAGTCCTGAAGGTAGCTCTTACTGTTTTTCACTTTTCAGAGTAACATTTACATATTTAAATGTAAAGCACTGAACCCAAGGTCACATTGCTGCTAAGTGGCAGTACACAGTGGGTGACCCCCACACTTGGCCCTGCTGTGCTCTCTGACTTCCATTTTCCCTTTCAGTCTGGTCTTCTCAGTTTGAATTCAGAGACCAGACTTCAAAATGTTATCTTTTGTCTATTAAACCACCACCATTAGGATATAGATATGGTGAAGATGAGTGGAAAATTTTATACCGCTTTTTTAATTTATATCTTTTCATTAAACTGATAACAGCTCCTTTTGTCAAGTAGGTGCTGAGTGATGGTGGTTTTCATGTCCTGTCTGTTGACTACAGAGGTATGTGTTAGGAACAGTGAGCAAAGATTTTTCGAGAAGCAGGAAGCTTTGGATGACCCCTCATCGTGGAGGTAGTGACAGTGACAGTGTATTTGCTTTTCCCCGCTGCCAGGGTTTGGTGACTCAACGGGGAGACCCACAGAGCAGGGACTGACTACAGATGCTGTCTGTGTCTATGAGTGGACCAAGGCAAGAAGCGGTACCACACCCGTGTGTCTCTGGGGCCACTCTCTGGGTACAGGGTAAGTGGGGTCAGTAGGTGATGGGTCTTTGGGGTTTTGTGAACATCGAAGGCAGCAGGGAGCAGTGGAAGGAGTGCTGAGCTAGGAGGCAGGGACTCTTCTCTGATCTCTCTCACATCCCACATTGGGCTAGAGATCGCACACGTCTCTGTGCCTGTCTGTTAAGCAAGGAGGGGGGAGGGTCCATTCAGCTCTGTGGTTATCGCTGACACTGAAGCCCATTCCAGAACACTCCTTGAGAGTTTTAAAGAAAAGGTTTTTTAATTTAGGGCCAATGTAACTCCTGGAAATCCCATGCAGAATTCTGTGTTTGTGCATTTTGTAACCAGAGGAGCTAGTGATTCTATCACATGCTTATTCTGGCTGTTGCATATTGTACTATATACTTGACTGTTCAGTCACTGTTCCACATGTGTACTAATCTTCATTGCTTTACAGAGTTGCAACAAATGCTGCCAAAGTACTGGAAGAAAAAGGTACTATATGATGCTTACATGGTAAAATTTCTTGGCTTGAGGTGGGAAAAGAAAAAAATTACACTTTGAACACTGAGGTACCTACAGCACCCATCTTCAGACAGCTTTTGGTAGTGTGACAAACTTTCTTTTTCCCTCTAGTATAAAACAATGGCTACTTTTTAAGGCTTGAAATTGAAAATATACTAAAGGGTTAAAATTATCTTTGAATGAATCCTTATTGTGAAATGCTTTCATGAGTGCTGGCCTGTTTTTAGTTCACCAAGACCCCCAGGGCATTGTCCTTTCAGGTGGCAACACAAAACCTGGGAAATTTACTGGGAACCTCCTCCTTTTCAGAGCATGAGCTCTACATTGTGTCCTTTTGGTCCTGTGAGAATACTGAAAGTTCTGTTTTGTCTAACTGTAAGCCTTGCAGTCACCCTTGTTGCTGTCAATGTTTTAGTGATTTTGAAGAGCAAGGTGACTGGAAATCTCTAGACTGTTTTGTTTTGGTATTAACACTACAAAACCTCACTGATTTAGTAGTTCTCAGATATGTCAAACAGGTACATGCACACACACACATACACACATATCTTTTTCCAACACACATTTTCTAATTGTTCTCATTGGGATTGTGGGTAAAAACTACCCAGCTTCTGGCACATTCTTAACATAAGGCCACAGAAACCTCTCCCTTCCTGTAGCACTTTGCTTTCTTAAATTACCCATGTCATGAAAATCTGATTGCATTTTAGAAGAAGCTAGTGGTCTTCAACTATTGTGTGCATAGAAATCTTTTGGGTGGGAAGCTTATTGCAAATACATATTCTCAACCCTCTCCCTCCTGAAATTCAGACACTTCTGACTCATGTCTCGTGTGGGGTCCAGGAATTTGCATCATTAACAAGCATCACAAATGATTTTGATGCAGATAATTCATGCACAAAGCCTTGAGGACCCCTTATTTAGGGAAAGTGGTATTTACATATGATAAGGGGGTTATTTTAATTTTCAAGGATTCCCAGTGGATGCTATTGTCTTGGAAGCTCCGTTTACCAACATGTGGGTTGAAACTATCAATTATCCTTTGTTAAAGGTGAGTCTCTGATCCACCTTCAAAAGATGTCAGTGTATAAGCTCATAACATGTGTGTTTATTAATCATATTCATTTTCTTATTTAGTGTTATGTTTCTAAATTATTCTAATCTGAGATTAACCTGAAATAGGTTGACAGTTGCTATTAAATGGGGCTACAAGGAATTTTGGGTTTGTTTGTCCTTTTATTTTCTTCTAATAGATTGAGTAGCATATTAAGAGCCAAAGCCTTTTATACCCATTCACTGTACCTCTTATCTTTTACAGTTTTGTATTACACCAGACTTAGGTTTAATTATTAAAATGATTACTTTTTAAACTTAAAAAAAAACCCTCTTATACATCATTTTTAGTTTTATGAATGTCAGCCATACAGCTTTCATACATTTTCATGATTTTATGTTAAGAAAGTCTCTAGAGAATTCAAGAATGCCACCAATTATTTTACCCAGAACTTTCAGCATTTTTCCAAGAAGTCAAAAAATTGGGCTACAAGATGTAGTTTTAAAAGTGTTGTATAGATCATCTTAATGTTACAGTCATACCTCCATATAAATATTGGTGTGTGTGTGTGTGTGTGTGTGTGTGTGTGTGTGTGTGTATGAGAGAGAGAGAGAGAGAGCGAGAGAGAGAGAGAGATTTTTATTTATTTACATAGAGATAGATGTGGAATTCTGAAAGGGGGATTAATGGTCCAAATTTGTAAGTTGTTTAATGTTGGAAGATATCTTAGGGATACTAATTTAATCCAACAACCTACTTCTGTAATCTTTTGTACAATAAAGCATCATAGAACTTTTTAGAATTTGCTAAACGATTTCAGGGAAAGGTAGGTCACTACTTCCTGGGACAACTAGTTCACAGAATCATGTAATCTTAAAAATGCCTATATTATCTAAGCTCCAACTCAATACAGGAATCCCCATAACAATCTAAGATACCAAATATTGAGTAATTTAAGATTTAGTAAGTGAACTATTTTAAATTGGTTCCATACAATTGAATATACATTTAAGTCAATCATTAATGGAATACTTTTTGTATAATAGTAACCATTTATATTACTCTAGGTACTTACTAATAAATTCACTAATTTGTAGGTATGTAAGATGAATTATTTGCAAGTATCCTCTCCCATTCAATAGGTTGCCATTTCATTTAGATGATGGTTGCTTTTGTTGTACAGAAACATTTTTAGTTTGATGTTTATTTTATTTCACTTGATTGTTTATTTTTGCTTTTGTTTCCCTTGTTTCTGGAGTCAAATTCCCCTAAGGTCAGTATTATGGAGCTTACCACCTATGTATTTTTATGGTTTTAGGCCCTACATCTAACTATTTAACCTATTTTGAATGCATTTTTGTGTACAGTGTAAAGCAGTGGTTAGTTTCATTCTTTTGCATGTTGCTGTCCAGTTTCCCCAACACACTTATTGATGAGACTTTATTTTCTCCATTGTTATTGGCACCTTTGTGTAAATTAGTTCTCCATATATGTGTGGGTTTATTTCTGGGCTCTTTTTTTTTTTTAAAGATTTATTTTTTATTTATACATACAAGCTGGGGTACAGGTCAGAGGCGTGGGGCGGCGAGAGGGTTCACTAGAGACGGAGCGGGGAGCAGAACAGGCAGATCAGAAATACACTGCTGAGGGGAGCAGCGGGCAAGGCAGGAGAGGTCTGCTGTGCCATGTGAGATTCTCCCAGGCCGGGCGTCGAACTCGTGTCGCCGCTGCCGACAGCTCCATAGCGCAGCGCCTAACCGCTGCGCCACCAGGGAGGCCCTATTTCTGGGCTCTTAATTCTGTTCCATTGCTCTGTATATCTGTTTATTCCATACCATGCTGTTTTGATTACTATAGTTTTGCAATATGATTTGAAGTCAGGGGACAGTGAACCTTTGTTTTTTAATATTGTTTGCATTATGTATCCCTTGACTTTCAACTGTTTGAATTCTTACATTTAATATATGTCTCTTGTAAGCAGCATATAGTTGGATTTTGACTTTTTTCCCCTCTGTATGACAAACTGTTAATCATAGAAGTCTGTTTGCAACTAATGTAATCATGCTATATTTAGGTTTCAATCTGCTCTCTTACTGTGTTCTTTTCCATTTGTGCCATCTGTTCTGTGTTCTTTTGCTTTTATTTTCTTGCTTTTTCCTGTCTCAAGGAGAAATTTGGTGTTAAATATCAGTTTCATCTGTCATAAAACCTTAGTTTAATAGGCACTTTGATCATCTGGAAGTGTAGCAGTCCTATAGTATGATAATGGCTTTGGTGTCAGAGTTTGTGAGCTTAATTTCCACTTGACAGCTGTGGAATCTTGCATTCATTGCTCTAAAGCCTCAACTGCCTCATCTGTAAAATGGAGTAATAGTCTATTCAAGATAATTGTGACAATTAAATAGGTAATATATGAAAAGCATCTACTATACTGCCTGGCATAGAGTAAGCATTCAATGACCACGAACTACTTTTATTACCAGTGAAGTACCAGAACTATCACTAGATACCAATAATAAGAAGAATGTGTGAGACATGAAAAGGTAGTAAAAAGGATGGGTCCTTCCCCCAAGAAGCTTCCTGTCTAGTTGGGGAGATAAGAAACTAATGGGGGATATAAATTAATGATAGGGATTTTCATTGTGGAATCAATTGAATCAATTTTGCTACCCGGAATAGGAACATAACATGATGTAGTGGAATAAGAGCATGGGCTGTGGAACCAAACAATTTGGGTTCAAATGTGACTTCTGCCGCTAGCTGATTATGACCTCAATGAGTTACCACCCTTCTCTGAATTTTCCAATTTTTTTATAATGGATTTGATATTGCCTACTGCATTCAGTTAAGTCAAGTAAAAGAATCTGTGCACAGTTGCTAGTGGATCCCAATAAATTCGTTTCCTTTTCCCACAGTTTTTATTACAAAGTGAGGTAAGTGTTAGGGCAGGATCCAGAAGAATAATTTCAGGGTAGGGAGAATTTCAGGAAGAGAGGTCTTACATGTAGGTCTGGTCGATGAAGACTTACACATTGATAGACTCCAAGCTCCTATCTTGAAGGTAAAGAAAGCAGTTAGGAAGTAGAGAGGAGGTGAGAACGTGAGCAACACCCCGTTAGCCTTGGGGACATTATGTGTTATAAAATACCTGAGTCATACAGGACTTCCATATAAGGTCTTGGACACCCAGCTTCTTCAAATACTTACAACCACTCTGTGAGTTTGGCATATCTTTGCCTCACTTAGAGCTGAAGGACATGGAGACTTAGTGCTTTGCCCAATCACCACATACCTTATAAGAAGAGGAAATGGGATTCAATCCTGTGTCTTCTAACTCTAGGCAGACAGCTTGGAGGTGAGCAGCCTTTGGAATGAAAGACTGTCAACAGATGTGGATGGCTGTGGCCAAGTTAGGAGTATTTTTATTTTTTTAAGTAAATAGTATGGCATTCCCAAAATTTTGTAATAGCAGGTTTCATGTAATTGATATTTTAAGGACATTTATCTGGAGTTACTTAGAATGGAGAGGAGTCAGGGAGCCCACTTAGGAGCCCACTGCTCTAGTCTGGGCTGGAGGGGATGGTGTGGCCTTTGGGTCTCCAGGGCGCCCCTAGCTGGTGAGGCGTGAGGAGTAATGGGAGTGGATTGACTGGGCCTTGCTTTCTTTTTACTCTTTCAGAATTTGAAATGAATTGCTGAAGGGTTTCTCTTATTGAATTTTCCTCAGTGGAGTCCTAATTTCAAGGGTGGTGAAGTGAGAAGACTTCTTTTCTTTTCAAAAGAAAAGAATAAAGGTGGCAAAACAAAAAGTCATGTTTCTAGATGGGCAAGAGGGGGAGGGGAAGGAAGAGAAGATCTCCAGGACTTGGGTCTCCAGACTATACCTGAATGCAGATCATTGGCTCTGAGACCAAGCAGAAAATATCAGCCAGAAAAACATAAGAAACCTTGGACTTCACTGGAATCAGCAGGCCTAAGCCAAAATGGTGAAGCTGAGTTTGTCTTTGCCTATTTATTTCTTCTGTATCCATTTCCCCCACTAAATTACTTACACTATACCAAATTTCCTACAATGACATGACTTGCTTTTTAAAATTGGGAAAACATTTTTTTAAGCTCATTATATTTAGAAATTACTGCTTTTCATATTACTGCAGATCATAGTGGAGACAGATGACCTAGCTCTGGGCAATAACCACTAACTCTTATTTCTCCACACGCATTAAGGAGTGATATACATAATTCTTCTCTTTCTCAAACCGTGAAACTGACGTTAGTATTTACTGGTCCCAGCTTACTACCTCTTCTGTACCTGTTTCCTTCTTTGCAAAATCATTGCACCCACACCCCTGCTCAGGCACAAGAGAGAAGTATTTGTAATACTTCGCTGTTCTTCCTCTTTGCAAATTTATACCAAGGAATCAAACCTGAAAGAAATGCAGTCATGTTAAGATGAAAATGTCATGTAATAGCTTTAAGTGTACACCAGGGGTATTTGCATAATAGATTCATTCTATGTTTAGTAAATATTTATCTAGTCTCTATTGGGTATCAGGAATGTGCGTAGGTTCTATGATTATTATAGCGAATAAGAAAGTTGTGTCCAGCCTTCTATGAAGTTTATACACTTGTTGGAGTGACAGATACAAGACAAAAGCTGAATAAGCTGAATTTTCATAGTACGAAGTGGTATGTAAGTAATAAAACAACATGAGAAGGAATAACTGGCTAGACAAGATTTGATAGCTGGTTAGGGGAAAACTCTCTGAAGAAATATCTGAGCAGAGACTTGCATAAGGAGTCATACATCATGGGAAATTCTGGGGATCTCAGGTAAGGTAAAAGGCCTAAGGTAAGGCCCTGAGGAGGATCAGTGTGACATGTTCTCGGAGCAGAAGGCATAGGGACTGAGGGTAGCCTGGAAGAGGGTGAGAGACAGGAGGTAAAACTGGTGATGGAGCCAGAAGCCAGATTCTGTGGGGCCTCAAGGCCATTAGGTTTAACTCAGGTGCTTTTGGAGGATATGAAAGGATGGAAGCAGGGAGCTACTTGGGATTGTTGGCATAACCCAAGCAAGGGGTAAAGGGTGGGTAGGCTGCGTGATAGTGGAAATGGAGAAAAATGAGTAGATATGAGATATAGTTTATAGTTAGGGTTAAAAGTTGATGAGGAAGCAGTAATATTGCTCAGGATTTTTGTCCTTTCCTTTTTTTCAGTTGAAATGAATGCTTTTAGGGCACATAAACTAATTTACCTGTTGACTTAATCAAAATATGGTAAGAGCTGTTTTAGCTAGTATTCTGCTTACTGGATTTTGTAATTAAAGGAAATTCAGTATGTTTAGAATGATAATTGCTGTATTTGGAATCCTGTGGTCATTGTTAAATCCTAAATGCCTGTTAAAGCATTATGATATTATATTAAATCATATTCAACAGAATTTACAATGTTCAAATCCTACAAAACCAAGTATGTGTGTCTTGGATAATGTGATCAGTATTTTTGACTAATCAGAATTTTTTGTTCCTTAACTAAAGTGTTAATTATGTTCACTAGAGAAGCAATGTTAAGATTACTCATATCACTGTTCCTTTACAAGTATGAATAGATTTAGTGTATTATTTGCATTTTAAGAAAGATCGGAAGTTAAAACAACACAGTGTTGACAGTGATTGTCTATGGATGATGGAATAATGTGTGGTTTGTTTCTTCTTTTTTCCTTTCTGTATTTTCTAAACTCCCTATAATGACATGAATTACTTTTAAAATTATAAGTTTTGTTTTTAAAAAAGTTTATCTAGAAAGTCACTCCTCTCTATATTACTACAATTCACAGTGGGAAACTATAACAAATGACACAGCTATAGGCTAAATTTTAATTTTTTTTCTTTGTAAAAAATAGATTTTCCGGAAACTTCCAGGATTTTTACACACAGTTAAGGATGTCCTGAAAGAAGACAAAATACTCTTCCCTAGTGATGAAAAGTAAGATAATGATGAAAAGATATTCATTATTACTCCATCTGTAGGATCTGGTGGGTAACTATCACTTTTGGAGGGGGAGGTGAGCAGCCGGAATAGTTTCTTAGATGGGCTCTAGCATTTAGAATAAGGAATCTAAGAATTTCCAGTATTTTCCTCATATCTAATTGGATAACTTCAGCAATTCAATAGTTTCTCTGAAGTCACAAAGGGAGTTGTAGATTTAGGACCTTTTAAATTCCCCTACAGTCTAGCCTGACATTCCTTGAGGATCCCTGACTTCTTGACCTTGTTCCCCATGTAGTCAAATTTACTAACCCAACTACAAGTCCAATGAATGGAATTTGGCAAGTTAGTCTCTTATAGTTGGAGAATCTTAAGAGTGCCCCCCCAATAGGCTGTCAGCAGTATTTTTTTCTATCTCAACATAGTGGAGGGATCTAACAGTCTCGGTGGTAATGTCATGTCACTGTGTTAGGGATGGATGGGTGTCAGAAATCGTGGGGGCAAGAAAATAGTTTCAGAAAGTTCTGAGAGTGGGAACAAGTCAATCTTCATGCTATAGGTTTTTTGAATTACCAAACTAGCAGGTTGACCAGGAAGCTAATCAATTGTATTATTTGCATGTCCATACTTTACATTGATGGGGAAAAGTAAACATAGTGCTATAAAGAGTTCTTTTTGGTCCCATGGTAATGTTATTTTTGGATTATGAATTATTTTTTGTTCTTTTATAGTTTTTAATGGAAATATTAAGATATTGAGAAATAAGGTGGAAAATGAGATTTTAACTTTACAAATTCAGTGTTCAAATATTTTCCTTCATTATTTGAAAATATCACATAGATGTGATAATACATACATAAATTATATGAGTAAACAGAAGAGAGGGAAAACCTATCTGGACAAAAAGCAGTGTTAATATGTGAAGTTTATTATAGATGAAGTTGTTCCTGATAGGGAAGGACCTAGAATTCTTGTCCTCCAACTTGCCCAAAACTTTTGGGCAAACCTCAAGTTTTATTAAAACTTTAAAATACGAGAAATCCCAAGTATAATTCTTGAACTGAAGGTCTTTCTTCCACTTGTCCTCAGTGTTAAATTCTTGTCTTCTCCCCTTCTCATCCTACACTGTGAGGATGACAAGACGGTGCCTTTGGAGTTTGGAAAACAGGTAAACTAAGAACCCACTGCTGGGAGACATGTACTCTACACATTTCACCCTTTTCTCACTCAGTCAAACTCTGATGAGTGTCTAAAAGAGGATCTCTGACATTATAGCACATTCTCTATGTCCCTAAATAGCCTGGTGTAAAAGCATCAGTGTCCTATGCTACTTAGCTCAGAGGAGGGTTGTGGGGTGCCTGGTTCATCATCTGGGGTGTGGGTCTGCAAGTGTAGAGATCCTAGGCTGCTATAGGAACTGCCATGTTACCTCTCCTGTACTAGCTCTGAAAATGGGGATGCAGTTGCTTTTCTTTTAAATGAATCAAGTGGCTCCACAGCTATTCTGCATCCCCTTGAGCCAAGGTATGGGCAGGGGATGAATAGGGTTCTATCGGTTCCATTCTAGTTGTGCAGCATTGGACTCGTTAATTGTTGAGGTTCCTAAATGGGATGTAGAGCTTCAACAATTTTTTCTAGAGCCATTTTATGACTTACTTTCCATTTACTTTGTTCATTCCATTGCTAGATTCATTGGATTGGGAATCTTTAGGTCTGAATGTTCCATGTTCAGTAAATCTTTGACTTACTGAGATTAACTCCCCAAGTTGGTTGTGGACTCTTTTGGAAAATTAGATTAGAAAAATAATGGCTTTGATTGTTATTCTTTGAGTCTCTGTCTTTCTGTCCCTTCCAGCTCTATGAAATTGCACATAATTCATATAGAAACAAAGAGAGGGTCAAGATGGTGATCTTTCCTCCTGGCTTCCAGCACAACCTTCTTTGTAAAAGCCCCGCACTGTTACCGTCTGTGAGGTAAGAGTTGCTTTGCTGAATGTGATGATCTTTTCTGTAAAGGCAATTAGGGCTGCTCTGGCTTATTTAGACCATAAGGATATATCTTTTTTTCTGCAGAGATTTCCTGAGCAAGCAGTGGGCCTGAGGTCTGAGAACAGTGGAACTCTCCATGGAAGATTTGGTCCGAACACTACCTGTGATGTGTATTTTTAATGTAAAATTGCAGTTGAATGAGCTGAAGTCATTGACATTTCTACAAGTCACTTGCCATTTTAGTAAAGGAAAGGATAGATGCTGGGCATTTAGAAATGTTCTCATTTAACTTACCATAGTCTACCCTGTGGACTATGCTGAAACTTCACTGTGGAGAATCAGAATTTGGCAAAATTTGGATCCCCAAAATGTGTAGTTACCAAACATCCTGGGGATATTTGTGAAAAGGCTGGTCTATGGTTTGGACTTAGACAGTGATGTAAGAAAGTGCTATGTTGTTAACAGTGTGTATTCTAGGAAAGACATCTCCTGCTCATGGATTGGAAGGATTAATATTATCGAAATGGCAATCCTACCAAAAGCAAGTTACAGATTCAATACTATTCCAATAAAAACTCAATGACATTCTTCAAAGAAATAGATTAAATACTGATGAAATTCATATGGAACCACAAAAATCCCCGCATAGCTAAAGCCCTCCTGACTAAAAAGAAAAAAAAACGGAGGAATTTCACTCCCTGATTTCAAACTATACTACAAAGCTGTAATAATTAAAACAGCATGGCACTGGAACAAAAACAGACACAAAGACTAATGGAACCAAATGGAATACCCAGAATTAAAGCCGCATATCTATGAACAACTAATCTTTGAGAAAGGTGCAAAGAAAATGCAGTGGAACAAGGACAGTCTATTCAATAAATGATGCTGGGAAAACTGGATAGCTACATGCAAAAAAATGAAGCTAGACTACTACCTCACACCCTGCACAAAAGCCAATTCAAAATGGATAAAAGACCTGGACGTAAGACCTGAAACCATAAACTTTATAGAAGAAAATATAGGCAAAACTCTACACGACATACATCTCAGCAAAATCTTTAAAGACACATCCCCCAAAGCGAAGGAAGTGAAGGACAAGATAAACAGATGGGATTACATCAAAATAAAAAGCTTCTGTACAGCAAAAGAGACATTAACCAAAACTAACAGACACCCTACCAACTGGGAGAAGATCTTTGCACACAATACAACCGATAAAGGACTGATAACAAAAATCTACAAGGAGCTCACACAACTCAACAAAAACAAAGCCAACAATTCAGTCAAAAAATGGGCAGAAGAGCTAAAAAGACACTTCTCCAAAGAAGAAAAGCATATGGCCAACAGGTACATGAAAAAATGTTCAACATCACTTATAATCAGGGAAATGCAAATCAAAACCACAATGAGATACCACCTCACACCTGTGAGGATGGGACACACTAAAAATACAGGCAACAGCAAATGCTGGAAAGGATGTGGAGAAAAAAGAACTCTTCTACACTGCTGGTGGGAATGCGAACTGGTCCAACCACTATGGAAAGCTGTATGATGATTCCTCAAACTGCTAAAAATGGAGCTTCCATATGACCCAGCAATACCACTTTTGGGAATCTACCCAAAGGATACAAAAACACTAATCAAAAAAGATACATGCACCTGTATGTTCACTGCGGCACTGTTTATAATAGCAAAGGTATGGAAACAACTCAGATGTCCAAAAATAGATGATTGGATCAAGAAGATGTGGTACATATACACAATGGAATACTATTCAGCATTCAAAGAAGATAAACACATGCAATTTGCAGCAACATGGATGGAACTAGAGGGGATCATACTCAGCGAAATAAGCCAAAAAGAAAGAGAAAAATATCGAATGGTTTCACTTATAACAGGACTATAGGGAAACCAAATAGGAGAGAGACACTCAGCAGGGGAGGGGGAGGATAAGGGCACAAAATGGAGTAGAAAAGGACACAAGGGACCATGGAAATGGGCCACAGGTGAATTGGTGGTGGGTTACCCAAGGGGAATACAAAATGTAAAACATACAAATAATAATAATAAATATATTTTAAAAAAAAACCAGTTTGTATTCTAGTTTAGTTCATTTAAATGACATTAAAACGTTCCAAGTGTTTTCTAGATTTCTGAATAGCCGTGGAGAAAGTCCAAGCATGCTACTCAATCTGCTACAAAATAGTAAATTTTGGCACTGATGTAACATTTGGAAATTGGCACTTTATTTTTAGCCCTAATACAGTCAAATACTTTCCCTCCCAATTCCCAGAGATGCTTAACTATAAGGTTATCAGCTAACAAAACAAAAGCTAGAATATCATAAAAATGTTCAAGTTCTGTAAGAAGCTGTTTTTTCCCTAGAGCCATTTTACAACTTACTTTCCATTTACTTTCTTCACCCCATTGCTAGATTCATTGGATAGGGAAATCTTTAGGTCTGAAGGTTCCATGTTCCAGATGTCCTTGGCATATTCCTTGATTGTCCGGTCACTAGAGAATTTACCCGAGGCAGCTATATTTTTGAGTACCATCGTGTTCCAGGCCTTTGGATTCTGTAAACAACACAGAGACATATGGTCCAAGGCCTGGGTGTCCAGCAGGCTTTATGACAGATGTCTGGCCAAGCATGTCCAAGCACATTTCACAGGGAAAATGACAGGAGCAAACTGCAGTGAATTCTAAGTAAATTTGTTTCACCGTTGAGAGACGCCTTTTTAGGGTCTGTTTCTCTTAAGAAAAAAAAGTATTTTTCATTTAAGAGAAACTATGATGTAAAGTCCCTAATTGTTCATTTTTGCTGTGGTTATCATATTCTAGTAAAGGAGTCATTTTCCCCATATTTTTTTCTGAATGAAGATACCTCACTCTTTTTAAATTACAGGGGAAAGGAAGGAACTAACTAACATGCATTGTCTGCTAGATGCCATGTCAAGGGAGTTAAGCTGCAGCTCACAGTCAAGTTTAGAAACCATTATTTAAAATATTAGCTACCACAGAGGTAATCAGTCCAAAGCAAGACTAATGACCTGCTTCTCTTCTTCCTCCTGAAAGCAAGAAGCCCCTGTAGGTTTATACTGAATTCCCATGTACTCCATTGGATTTTCAAAACAGGATCAATTAAAGCTTCATCCTTTATAAGTATATACTGTCCAAATCTTACATTTTTTATGTAAATGTACATTAGAAATGACCTAATTTAGAGCTTCATGATTTTGTAAAATATTCTAAAGTTTATTGGAAACGAGATATTATTCAAAATCATTAGAAATCCATTATAAGCATTTAAAAGAAAAATCAGGGCCTCCCTGGTGGTGCAGGAGTTAAAGTCTCAGACCTATGGAGCTATGGCCAGCCACTGTGACATGAGTTTGATCCCCGCCAGGGGAGCTAACTCACATATGGCACAGCAGACTTTTGTCTCACTCACTGCTCCCCTCGGCAGTATATTTCATTAGATCTGCCTTTTCGGCTCCCCACTCTGTCTCTGGTGAATCCTCTCACCCTCCACAGCTCTGGCCTACACCCCAGTTCTTGCATGCATAGATAAATAAAATAAATCTTAAAAAAATAAAATGAAAACAAAAGCTATCATAATTTCTTAAGTTACTATAGAACAGAGCCTGACATTATTTAGACTTTGGAAACTTACTAAAATAAGAAGAGTGTAAAAGCTTCCTCTCTTCACTTTTTCTATTTAAATGGATAGTGAATAGACTTCCCAGCTATGTGGGACCTGTTCTCTAAGCGTCAACAATACAATCAATACATTTTGAATTCCCCTTGGGCAGGGACTGATGTCTACCCTACCTCCAGCCTTATATCTCAAATATGATAAAACTCATTAAATCTATTAAAGGAGTTAGTGGAGTGAATACAAATTCATCTTCCATATTTTTTTCTTTGTGTACCAATAATACAATTATTGCTAAGAGTGAACACTGCAATTTGTACTAATAAGCAAGAAAGATCGAGCCAAATGCTGGGCTTCTTTTGGGGCAGGTTTGGATTCGGGCCATGGTTTTAATAGAGAAGACCTATTGTGCAAAACTGACATTTGCCCTTTTTAATATTTCTCTTTCCTGCTCTTTTTTATTTGTATTTCCTTCCCTCTGTAGCCTTTCTACATGCAAGCATAGAAACATGGGTTGAGATCAAAAGGAAAGAGCCAGAGGCGGTCATCTTTCCTCTGTCTGAGTTTTGGGAGGCCATACAAGACTGCTGTTCCGTGTCTGGAAAAAGGTGGGGAGCCAGTCGGCCGGACATTCCAATAGTCCTTCATTGCTCTGACCAGCAACTTGAACTTACTCTGGCTTAGACACTTTCGGGGGACTGGATATTACTCCACCAAACCATAAAGGTTGTAAGGCAGCATGGGTCTTGAATGGTCCTATTTTTAAAGCCTGAACATGACCTCCAGGATGACTGTGGGGACCACCCAGTCTCACACGCTTTGGGAAAGAAAGAACAGGAAATGTTATGAAGTGTGTTTCCACTGGAAGCATTTACTGACATAGCCAAAGGCAGGAGTGGAGATTTTATGGAACCCCATTGTTCTGCTATATAATAACTTTCTAGTTGGAGGCCAAAAGAGGCAGGCTGTGGGGCAAGGGCAACCTCAAGGGCATAGACCCAAGAAACGTACCCTGGGTCTGGGTGCAGAGCCAGCCTTCTCCTGTATCTTTTCTGTGGTGCTGCAATGTACTCAGTCTTTCCTACCAAGATGATCAACCTTTCCATATGTTTATTAAGTGTGCTGTAAGGGCTGGGCTACTTGACAAGTTACTCACATGGCTCTAGGGGTGTGTGTGTGTGTGTGTGTGTGTGTGTGTGTGTGTGTAGTCTTTCTTCTTTCCTTTTCTTTCTTCCTTTGCTTTAAAATTCAAATATGAAACCTCCCCTCTTTCTATACATTTATGTTTTATTCCTATAGTCCCACTCCATGGGTAGTCTAGGAGAGATACTTATTTTGCAATTTTCAAAGACTAGGGGTTTAGTCCTTATCCCAACCACCTGAGACAGCCTTAGAATCATCTTAGCAGGTTTTTCAAAAACTGATGATGATACTCATTAACTGGGTCTGAATATCAAAGAGAGGGGCTGGTATCTGTATCCTGAAAAAGTTGCTCTGGTTATTCTGATGTGTGTTTTTGGTTAAGACCCTGGCACAAACAGACTCCTACAGGGGAGAGAGGAAGGAGCCCTTATTTTACATCTGTGCCCAGCATTGTCCCTGCCCACGGGCTTCTCTGTCAAATAAATGAGGTAATAAAATGAATATTTAATTTGACTTTATAGCCTGAGCTTTCAGAACATGCCTACTATATGGTGGGTACTCAGTGAATATTGAGTTATTTGTGATTTTTTTCCCCCCGGGATGTTAAAACATTGACAATTGTTACAGAAATATCAACCTGAACTTGGAGAAAGTCAAGTTTTGATCAGAATAGCTTAGAAAATCACTTATTTTTTTAGTTGGTTAGTGGGGCCCTATAATTTAGATTTAATGAAAAGAAAAATTTTAAGTAATAATAGGAAATTGACTTCCTATATGAGTATTGCCAATATACTCACCATATACAGCTGGCTGACTTTTTCCTGGCACTTGACATAGGCTTCATAGTCTGCAAAGACTTTAAACCTGTATTTTTGTGATTGGAAGGAAAAAACAAGATATAACTTCACTCACAGATGTGTGCTAAGATTCCATTAAAAATTCTCTTTTGCTTGGGCCTCCCCGGTGGCGCAGCGGTTAGGCGCTGCGCTGTGGAGCTGTCGGCAGCGGTGACGCAGGTTCGACGCCCAGCCGGGGAGAGTCCCACATGGCGCGGCAGACCTCTCCTGCCTCGCCCGCTGCTCCCCTCAGCAGTGTGTTTCTGGTCTGCCTGTTCTGCTACCCGCTCCGTCTCTGGTGAGCCCTCTCGCCGCCCCGCGCCTCTGGCCTGTGCCCCAGCTTGTATGTATAAATAAAAAATGAATCTTTAAAAAACAAAAAAAACAAAAAAAAATTCTCTTTTGCTTAATGTTAGACATGGCAGGTTTACCATTTCTATTCCCAAGAACTTTAATCAGCTCTAAACCATTCAATGCCTCTTTCCACGTGCAAGCATGCCATCATATGATTGCATTTGAAAGATGGCACACCAGTGGAAGCAGAAAAAGATACCTGACTTACGAGACTCATTCTTCAATCTGCCTAACATTACTAATAGAGAAGATTCAATTTTTCTTTACAAGTTTAGTTTGGCTTATCAGATCACAGATCTGTGCATTTCTATGTGGTTGGCTTTTAGTTGGTTTATTCCTTTTTCACAGCCTCGATAGCACTGGCTTCTTGAGGGAACTTACCTGTCATGATAAAATAGCATGTTGACCAAGTCTTTGAAGAGGCCAGGCTGCTTTGGAGAAAAGAAGCCATTGTCAATTTGATCAATGGCCAGCTTTAGCTCTGGAAGTGCCTCATAATATTCTTTTGCCTTATACCTGTGGTGAGGGGTTGGGGAAAAGAAGAAAAAGGTTCTGTTATTGTTTATGATTAACCAACACACTAGACATTACTTTAGTTGTGAAAAAATGCAATCAGAAATATTAGCATTTATAGAAATCACTGCAGAGTTCACATGGGTATAAATATTTGACTAGCTCCTGACATTTCCCCTCCCCCCAAGTTTGATTCATTCCTTATAACTGAAAAATAATAAGAATAGCAGATAATAAAAAACAGTCACAGAGCAGTAGTCTAATCTGGAAGAATACAGTAAGATTTATCTCAATGCAGACTTTATGGCTCCAAGCAGGAGTTTAGGACCCATAGATTTCCAAAATGCATTGCTATTGGGTGAAAATTTACGATCAATGTCTAGCAAGTATATTTGACACCTGTAAATTTTGTGCTCTTCATAGTTTTTGGGGGGAAGTGCTCTTTCTTTCTTTACTTGAATTCAGGTTAATAAACCAGAGCAGATATTTAGTGAATGAAACAAGGATTCCTTGATGCCTCTGTACATACTTACTTACCCTCCACCACAGTTCAATCCAGCTCTTTGTGACATAAAGAAACACTAAATGATTTAAATTATAGGCAAAAACTTCAACGAGAAACTGACTCATATTTTGACCAAAGTGAAAAGATGAAGAAGTGAATAACCCACTAAGGTCAGCTCTGCAATGGAGGACATCCCTCTACCTGCACCCAGGCTGCTTGCATTTTCATTCGCTGGGTTTAATAAGACTGATCTGTGGCCAGGAGGCTCCCCTGACTCATGGGGGGTGTTCTGTGACTCTATTTCCCGTGACCCCGTCTCAGTGGGACACCTGGTGGCAGCAAGCACTTTGAGCTCACTCCCTACCCAAGCGAAGGAACGGCCCCGTACCCTTTCTTGTCCAGAGCAGCCACATCATCTACTCTCATGCCAAAGATGAACAGGTTCTCTTCCCCAGCTTCTTCTGCCATTTCCACGTTGGCTCCATCCATGGTCCCAATGGTCAGAGCACCATTCAGCATGAACTTCATATTGCCTGTCCCTGAGGCTTCGGTGCCTGCAGTGGAAATCTGCTCCGACAGGTCTGTGGCTGGAATGACTGGAAGCAAGGCGTGTTAGAGAGTGAATCTGTCTAGAGAGACAGAATCCTATTTATCTAGTTGGCTTGTTTTGATCATTAAACGGGTGAATTGGTGGTAGGTAACTTACAGGGAATGCACAATAATGTAAAAGATATAAACAATAATAAAAAATAATAATAATAAAAATAAAGTGCAAGAAACATTCAAATGGAAGGACAGATCCCACTGTTCTTGACTTAGGCAACCGCTTTATCCATTTTTGATATTCTATCTTGGTGGTTATGGCCACAGTGCTAAAAAAGTAGCTGCTTACACTGCTATTTTTTGGTCCACAAACCTTAAAGAACATCTATTGACTTTCTGTTATAAAAGCTGACACTAATTTCTCTTCATGCCTTTCTTCCTTCCAAGATTTTTCATGGTTTCATTTTCATTTCTTCTACTTTATAACTTTATAAAATACATTGACATTTCTCTTTCTCGATCCTTACAATTTAGAGTTTCTCCTGACCTCATTTTTGCAATCTATAGAAATTGGATGGTCTGTATTCATTCCACTTCATATTTTCTTCTTTCTGCTTTCATTGCAGGGAAATAAGCAACATGCAATTTAGGTGTGCCTGGGGCTAGATATGAAGCCTCTGGCTTGATTTACACACAAATTAGTGCCGCCTGAACCTTGTACTCTCCCCCGCCCCCTTTTATTTATACTATAAAGGTCAGGATCAATTCTGTGCATTTTTGAGAGCTTATTAGTGGATTAAATATGCCTTCATTTGCATCCACGGAAACCAGACTGTTTCTCTTTATACACATAATTTTTAAACAGTAACATTAGAGGATCCAAAAATACTCAAAAACAGAAGAGAGAAGGTCTCTTGGAAATAAATGAATATACAGTTGGAATTTGTATGTGGATGGTTCTTTGTGAGCATGTGATGCCAACAAATCAAGATGCCAGTGTAGAGAAAGGGAGGGTGGCTCTTGCCAGTCTGGTTGCCCCCCAACTGGGGACTCTGTATTTGATCCCAGATGTCCATCTGAAGCACATCTAATCCTCAAGTTTTGGTAGCCTGATGTCTGTGCTCATACCCTGTGGCTACATGACTACATGAACAAATGACTGTTCTTTCCATGATGTGACCAGAGAAATAGCTGGAGGCTGGGGAATTGATGTTCTATTGCAAAACTGGGACTGGGAAAGGAAGAACTTTCCTTTCTTTTGCAGAGCACAGTCTGCACTTTACCAAAACCTCAGGGCCACCTTCTCTGGCACCAGTTCTTATTAGCTGGGAGACTGGGATGACATTGTACTCACAAATATTACCCTGTTATACTGATCTGGGTCAGCGATCTCATTGTCATTTGGGTGACCTTAAAAGCCCATGGCTTAGGCACTTATTCTGCCCAAGAGTGAGACCTTGTATGCTATACACTCCGTGAGTTCAGCCACCCCATTTTCCCATGCTGAGTAATCTCTCTAGAGTTTTCCCTGGTCCTGCACGGTTTCTGGTGATGACACTACCTTTTTCAGCAAGAGACACTCTGTAGTTCTCCAAGAAGATGACCTTCAACTTGCTTCCAACCACGGGGTCATTGTTCACCACATCTGCCACTGAGGTGATCAGCTTTATGATCATTTTGGCCATGTGATATCCTGGGGCAGCCTTGGGGAAGAATGTCCAAGACACTGTCCAAATGTCGTCAGGATGAAAAGGACAAATGGCAAGAGATTAGAGCCCCCAAATTTCCCACTGAATAGAAAAAAAAAACTTACTTTGCCACCAATTATAACCGT
Source organism: Scalopus aquaticus (assembly GCA_004024925.1). Classification (NCBI taxonomy): domain Eukaryota; kingdom Metazoa; phylum Chordata; class Mammalia; order Eulipotyphla; family Talpidae; genus Scalopus; species Scalopus aquaticus. The sequence goes on from PVIJ01001911.1 coordinate 32,659, forward strand.
TCTGGGCACAAATAACTTCTTAGGGTCTTTCTTAATGCCTGGAAAAGACAGAAGTGACTGGAGCGGGGAGCATGTCGTCGGTTGGGGAGGCAAGACCTGCACGGACAGTGCTGCTTCCACCCCCAGGTCCTGTGGCTGCCGCAGGGGCCACTCACGGTTGTACATGGTGACCACGTGCAGGCAGTTCAGGAGCTGCCGCTTGTACTCATGGATCCTCTTCACGTGTACATCAAACATGGAGGATGGGTTGATCTTCACTTTGTACTCCTTCTCCAGGAACTGAGAAAACTTGAGCTTGTTCTCCTATTGAGACAGTGCAGGTGCCAGGGCCCTTTTGACTAAGAAGACTGGGGGTGGGTGGGTGATGGTGTCTGCTTTTAAAAACAGAAGCATAAACCCTCAAAGCAAGTACCAAGGAAAGAAGCCTCACCTGCTTCACATTGGAAATTTCCCTGAGGAAGACGTCATCACCCAGGAAGCTGTGTAGCTTCGTCAGCTGGCTCAAGTCTTTCACATAGTCTTCTCCAATTTTCTTCCAGTTTAAAGAAGAGGTGACTTTAATTCAGGGATGGCAATCAAATGCAAATAAGCAGTTCCCATCAGTCTGTGGGGTGTGCTTACTTTCCCCTCCACAGGAGATCTCCCCTACCACCCAGGCCCAGAATGGCGTCACTCACTGAGAAACTAGAAATGCTCTGTGGGAAGAACACTTCTCTAGTATTTTAATGTGGTTCAATAGTATTAAATGTTAACCACAAGAAATCTACCTAAAAAGAGGGACAAAGACCTGAGGTTCTGCTGGTTATTTACATGATGTATGTTATCCTCTTTTATGAAACAATGGTACATCTTCCATTTGTGTGTCCTATCAGTCGTTAGCCAGGACCAGATATATAATAGGCAACGTCTTTTGTTCAAATATCACGAATTCAATATGGCTACCGTGGAGGAATAAACAAGCCGATGAGCCCTGTGGGGCTGCTGCACACCACCCGCTGATGAAGTCAGCCCTGCTGCAGACTCATTTGCAGAGTCCAAGTGCCCTCATGAGGCTTCGAAGCCTCTCCAGGTCTCCCTCTCAGCATTTCCCACTCACCTCTGCTATTAACTCTGCCAGCCCCGGGTTGCAGAGTAAGAGCCAGCGCCTGGGAGTGATCCCATTGGTTTTATTCTGAAACTTGTCTGGTTCTAGCTCACTGAAGTCCTTGAATCTGGAGACGGAAGAGACCCATCACTGAATTTGGCTGAAAAGACAGGTTCCTGCAAGCTGGATGAAGTTCAGAGTGATAGTCAGGAAGGCAAGTATAGCCTTAAAGATTAAATAAAGGTAGAGAGAGAGGCAGCCATTGAAAATAGAAATCCATTTGCAATTCAAAATAATTATAAGAAAAATTCCAAATCTAATCATCCCCATATGACTTCCTGGCACTGACATACATGCCAGACTTTACAGCAGAATGGTTTTTTTTTTTTTGTGCCTAAGTCTAGAATTAGCTGGTCCAGAGAAGGCTTTATCTCTTATGAGAGAAGGTTCATATTATAAAAGAAAATATCTTTAAACATTTTGACAGAGCCTTTCTTTATCTTCAAATGCACTTCTGCATTTTCTACCATTGCTTCACTAATGGAGCCGTGCCAGACACCCCACTGCAGGAACAGTGGCTCACACTTGGGTCTTCACGATGTCAGAGTGGATTCTAGCCACTCCGTTCACAGCGTGGGAGCCCACGATGCAGAGATGGGCCATGTTGATCCTCTTGCCGCCTTCCTCTTCTATCAGAGACATCCTTCTCAGACGGTCGACGTCGTTAGGAAACAAGGCCGCAATTCTCTAGCCACAGGAAGAGAAAGACCCTGCTTGTCACTCGGGTTTAAAGCAAGATCGGGGTAAAGTCCTTCCCAAGCCAAATCTCTGACGGAGTGAAGACAAAACTTCATTCCACAGAGAGCAGAGGAGGTGGGTTCACCCTGGGGATAGGCCATGCCTCCATTTTAATATTTTCAAAAAGACGTCTTTAACAGAGCCCCACACAAACTTGAATACTTTTGATGTATCCATGTTTGGGCCTCCAGTTTGGGGAAAGGGAACACCAGAGCCACCCTTAATATCTCAGGACCTTATTCTCAAAAGGTGTATGAATCCCTCAGAATGACTTACATCTAAATGCTTCTGATTGATCTCATAAATGATCTGTAGATGTCGTGGAAGTAATTTCTCCACCAGCTCTATGGGCCAGCGCTCCAGGGCTTCTGGGAGCACAGTGTGGTTGGTGTAGGCAAAGGTCTTCCGGGTGATTTCCCAGGCCTGAGGGAAGAGAGAGGTGAGCTGCTTTCTTTTGCAAGAAATGTTGCACCCCCATCACTCAGAGCCAAATCTTCCCTTAATTCCCTGTCTGCCCTGCAACAGGGCAATCCTATCTGTGGTACAGGCAGACACATTTGATTCCACTAGGTTCCTGAATGGTCCAGAGAGTGGGAATGCATTTTTGGAAAATAAAAAAGCAGCTCTTTGTAACACTGTCTGATAAAATTTAAGACAGCAGGCTGATAAATCCTTTCTACTATCCTAATATCTTTTATTAAGTAAATTAACAAAATCTGAGGAATAAAACTTGAATGTTCTTAGAAGGTACAAAGTATGTTTAAAATATTGACTTTCAAAGCAATGGGGACACTTTTTAATTAGTTGTATTCTGAGGTAAGAGAGTTTAACTTAGAAATTCTTTAGTCACAAAAATGGTAAACACAACATCAGAATAGTCAGTGAGCGGGTCCTGCTAGGAATGGGTATTTATTTCTTAGACTTCCTCCCTGGAAAGAGAAAAAGTAAGAGCCAGTGCCTGGGAGTGATCCCATTGGTTTTATTCTGAAACTCATCTGGTTCTGGCTCAATGAAATATCCAAATTTACCTTGACTATTGGAAGTTAGCAACAGTAACAGGTTTTGAAAAATTGTAAAAGGAGTTTTTGGCAGTATCTATCAGCCGCAGATTCTAGTTAATTAAAAGAAAAAGAAGCCAAACAATCCAGACCTTGGACCAGGGCAGTTTTTCAATATCCACAAATATCCTCATCAGCTCAGGAATGGCCAGTGCAGGGTGAGTGTCGTTCAGCTGGATGGCGACCTGTGTGGGGAGGAGACACCGGTGTGGCGGTGACAGTTTGTTTGTCCTGTCCTCAGACAGGCCAGGGCCAAGCGCCAAATAAACTGCTGGCTTCTATGAAAGGCTTGAAGCACTCTATACCCACTCAGCTCTCCTTGCACTAAGGTAGAAGGGTACATATGATGGGGGGTCTGATCCACCCAGCTGTCCCCACCAATGTTCATAGACTGAGTACTTGCCTGATCTGGAAAGGCATCAAATGCAGTCTCGTCACTTTCACTGGGGCCAGACTTGGCAGCTTTGAAACGCCGGATGACATCTTGCAAGGTAGCAGCCACCACAAAGTACTCCTGCTTCAGTCTTAGCTCCTTCCCTTCAAAAAACTTCAAGCCAGAGAGACCAGGTGAGAGAGGCTCACACTGTCAAGCATGGCAGAAGTGGGGCTGCTGTGCCCTGCCTATGGGATTTTAAGGCTGAAGGCCACCAGATATATGGTGGAAGATGGCAGGCTGAATGCCAAACAACCTTTGCTCTTTCCTAAAATTCCACTAATGTGTTAGTAAAGGGATTTTACAAAGGCACACAGTTAAAGGCTGATGGAAGAGAAAACAAAGGAACAACTTTGCAAAACAGATGGGGAAAAGGTAGTTGAGTCAGAAGACCCAGAAAAGCTGGATTCTGACCTATTCGTGAAAAGCCAAAAGCATCTCAATTTATACATCAAAGCCCCCACAGGCTCAGTAGCTGGCAGGACTGGATGCCTTTGGAAGTAAGGGTGAAGGTGGGTGCTCAGTTCCCTCAACTGAGCAACTTCCTTTGCCAATTCAGGCAGAAGCTGGTGGTGTATTCAATGCAGATAGTAAAACAGTGGTCTATAGACTGGGGAGCAGTGGGCACAGTTGAAGGCAGGAGTACCATCCCACACTGAATATGGAGGCATAGGAAGTAAGTGGAAGTTTATGTACTGGATACTGATACTCTCAGCCGCCTTCTCTGAACCAAATTTCAAAACAGGCAGCCAATGTTAATTGCACCAGGAAGGAAGCTACAAGAGTCTTCTCTAGGGAATTTAACCAGCCCAAGAAGGAGGACCTAAGGATACTGAGCATCTCTATCAGGGATCACCCGACTAGATCATGGTGTAGTGAAGTCTAAATAGACAAAGCCCACCCCAGAGTATAGCTCCCCAAAGTGTGTGGGCACTTCTCTTCTAAATTTTAGTGGGCAAGCATTCGTTAGACATCTAAGAGAGCCTTGCAAAAGAAAGACAGAAGTCAAAATAATAAACAAAAGCCAACTTAGAGAAAACAGAGATCAGAGAAAAGAATAATACAAGAATACTATCAATATCTTCAGATAGGCTAAAGATGTCATATTCCAGAAATAAGAATAAATTGCTTCAAGAAAATATCTAGAGAAAGAAATTACTTGGAAGTTAAAACATGACAGCCAAAATTAAAAACTTGATAGAAAGATTGGAAGAGATTAGTTATAGCATGAGGACAGGGGCAAGGTTTTTAGAGGAGAGACTAGTGTCTGGCCTAGGGCTATGGCCAAGTTGAGGAGATTGAGGCATCTCCACAGTCCTGCAGTTACTGTACAAAAACGATTTCTCAACTTGTACTTAAAGCGTGACCCTGAGAGCTACCTTTGAACCAAAGAATTTAGTCAATTTGTACTCCATGCTAACTTAGTATATGTTGTCAACTGTTGGAAATGATTATTTCTAAGTAAAGCTAGATATGGTCCTTACTGATGATAGGAAAATGAATTTCAATCTCTTGCAGTTAAATGATTCTGCAATCTGGGTTTGCCAAGGAAGTGTGGCCCCAAACTTGGCAGGATTCTTACCTTAACTGACCATGAAGTAAACAACTCTTTCCTTTTGAATTACATATTTCTATGAAATGTATTGAGGTCAAATGTTTCTCCCAAAGGAAAAATAACATGCACTACTAAGTTCCTCAAAATGCTGCAGCAAATCCACTTAATTCTTCTTAGAGACCAGGGTTTAACACCAATCGAACATCTGGTCCTAGAACAATTTATATCCTAGTTCCCAGGATCCTTGTTTGGTGCTAACTTTGTAGAGCAGCATTTGAACTTGGTTGCTTCTGAGGTTATTATTTAATAAAAACTTATCACTGATTCCAAAAAATTATTGTACCCCTGGAGATGTTAGAGCTCAGTATATTTAAACTCTGAATCCACAGCAGTGATCTATGTGAGTCCTCTCTCCCCTGGAATAGTCTGGACCAGTTCCAAGTGTCCATTAACTAAATCATTTTAGTATACCATGAGTAATAATCATTTACAAGAAAAAGTTTAATGAGATGAATTATTCCATAGGAAACAAGCGTTTGTTCCTGGGGCTACCCCCAGGCCCACGACCCCACCTCTCCTGGCCACAGAGGCTGAGCCCTGCCAGTGAAGGGAAGAGGCCAGGCAGGAAACCAGCAGGCTCTGACTCTGGATGAAATTCTTCTGGGAAGAAATGATGCTATACCAGTGATTCGCCCCATCTTTTATATCCAGGTTTTGTTTTGAAATGCTGGTACAGAGCCTCCCGATTAGTGATGGGGTCACTAGTAAAAGGCAAAAAACCCACTCTGATCTCAGGAACTATATACAAAGCTGTTTTTTTTTTTAACCTGGGTAGGAGGGGAAATCTAGACTAATCACGAAGAGCTGGAGATGATTCCCCAACGAAGGAAAGCATCAATATTAAATATGTGCTTTACAGGGCTACTGAACAGCAGCTTCTGAAAGAGGTGCCTGTTTCCACTGAGAAAGCAAGCTTGAGCACTCACATTATCATTGGGATAGAGGACCCGGGAGATATTCTCGGCCAGGTTTCGGTCCAGCACAGCCTGAATGTAGTCTCCAACGTTAACTGAGAGGAATGTTAGAAAAAGGAATAAGTAGACAAGCCAGCCACCATTATTGGAAGACCCTCGATCTTACCTGATGCTTGCTACATGCCATGTGGGGTGCCTAAAATTCCTGAAAACCCAAAAGGATTTCAGCAAACCTCTATGTTAGGATTCACATGGGAACCTACAAGGACTGGACTGAAGGGCTGCTTTAAAAATGTCCTCCAGGTGCAGCAGACCTCTCCTGTCTCACCCACTGTTTCACTTAGCAGTGTATTTCAACAAATCCGTCTCTTCTGTTCTCAAATAAATAAATAAATAAATAAATAAATATCTTCCACTCTTACTCTATAAAATCGCTGCTTTAGTCACTGAAGAGTTGAGATCACTGAAGAGTTCACATCAGAAACTCAAGGCTTTTCCTTCAAGTTCCATTTGTTTCTAACCAGGGACCAAGAAGACTAAACATGCACACAAAGAAACACAAGCCCACACTGTACTCACAGTCTCTGAGGTTGAAGTCATTGGGTGCCCGAGCAGACCAGAGGCGCATGGTGTTGACGGTGTTATTCATATACCCGGGCACCGGGGTGTCGTATGGCAGGGCCAGTACCACCTGCGGAAGTAAGTGAAGCATTGCTGTTTCCCACGTGTGATGACAGAGACGGAACAGGACTGGGGGACAGAGCTGGAATTCTGTTCCTGTTTCCACTACGAACTCAATTTGTGTGAGAACTACACCAAATACAGGGTCCCAGGACTGAAGGAGCTATTAGGAGCTGTGTGAGTCCTCTCTCCTCTGGAGTAGTCTGAACAGCTGCAACAATCCAGAGTGATGTTCCTCTACAACATTTCCATGTTGACTTCCTTTTGAGTCCTTTGCCCTGATTCCACTGCAGGTTTTTCCTTTTTCAGATCAAGGCATGTTTTAAGAATAATCAAGTATGATGTGCAAAGCGACAAATGTGAATCTGTACCTATTAGAAAAGAGTAATCAGTATGTGCTTTGTGGAGCTTATTCAATGATCTAACTTCAGATATGGTAAAAATCAATGAAACAGGAAATTTATGAAGCTAGAATTGGTGTATGTTTAAAATATTGTGCTTGATTTTTCAAAGTTGCATGAAAAAGACTTATTTTAGTGATCTGACAAATCAGCTTTGATGGGTGTGAGAAGTGAGCTTCGGGAAGTCTACCTCATCCTTTGTGATTGTCATTGAGATAGAGGACAGAAAGATAAACTGTGTTTCATGTGAACTTAAAATTTATGTAAGAAATGACTCACTTCTATTCCTTGCCTCATCAGAGTCAAGCCCTAAGGATAGGGAATGAGGGATTAATTGAATTGGGGGATGCTAGAGATCATTTAGTGCAACCCAATCATTTTGGATATGAGGGGGAATAAGGATGAGAGAGAAGTGACTTGCCCAAGGTCACAGTCAGTGGCAGAATTGAAGCCTAAACACAAATCTCCTTAATTTGGTCTGCAAAATTATGAATGGAGGAAGCATTATAGCCTGTATCAGTCAGTCACATATGTTCAGCCATACTTTCATGAATACCATGACCTGTAGGTAATAAATCACCCTCATTTGGATAGCTTTCACTAGGAAATACAGGTCTTTGGAGATTTTAAAAGCAAGTAATGACCAACCAGGAAAAGTCATTCGCAGAGTGTGATTGAGCCTGACTTCAAAAACGATCTGTCTTTCTGACCCCAAAGCAAACCTGAGGCACCTCAGAAGCACATGACACCCCCTCAGAGCTCACACGCCACTGTACTTTCTCCAGGACGCTCCGCAGTGGTGGGAACAAGAAAGCCAGGTTCTCTCATGCACCATCTTTGACCTTGGGCCCCACCAGCCTGGCTGCTCGCCCAGCCCTGCACTGCCTTTGGAGGTTTGTCCTGAGATCCCCCCTTTTCCCTTCTTTCTTCACATGTGCCACACCTGCACTGCAGCCTGCCTTCCCACCTCCTCCCTCTCCCTCTCCCCTTTGTCTGTCACAGAATTTCCCCAAAGTGTCACTGGCACTTCCAGTTCTCTCTGGCGTCTGCTTCCAGAGGACTTGCGTTGACAGAGGAAGGGGCTGGGTTTACTGGATGACATCCACAGGATGCAACACTGTGTCTCACCTCTTGCTCTTTGACCTCACTGGCAACCAATCTAGGGTTGACTCAGGTGATAGCTTCAATCTATAAAGTTCTACACAGCTTGGTTAGCTCACCTGACAGTACATCTCTACCACACCCTAGCCTTGGTGGGCACAGAAAAATATACTCTTTCTCATTAAATTTCTGGATATACTATGAAAATGTCTAGAGGTACTCTGTAAATTAAGGTAGCTCAACAGGGGACCATAATGTGAACAGAATGTAAACAGATCAGAATCCACTGATGAAGTTTTGGACACTAAAACCTATACCAAATACTTACTAGTTTAATACTAAATAATTGTGTGAATTCTTTGGGCATACTAATGATCAATTTATCTGCAGTTCTCCCAATCATGTTTGTAACCAACTGTAATTTAGATTGTGGTCTGCTATCTAACCAAAATTAAAAGAGAGTGAGTGATTCTCATTCTCTCTCTCTCTCTCTCTCTCTCTCCTTCCTTAACCCTTATACTACAATTACCTTTTTAAGCTTTTGATACTTTACTTCATATTCTGAATAAATCACATTTGGATAGGAAAGCTTGTAAAAATGTCTTATTTTTCTGAATTGTGTGACTAGCTCTATGTGGATTAGTAAAATAAACCCTCATTTTAAAAAATCAAATATTACATGGATCTTGGTTCTTCAAAGATAGAATGAAGCATTTATCCCTGGAGAATAACTTATAAATCAACTGAATTTAGCATTACAATTTTGAATTTTGCTTCTAATTTTAATATATCAATTACTTGATCGTTACCATTTTCTTTCAATTTTTAAAAAAATGGCTAGCGATACATTTTTTCTAGCCTGAAACCATGTTTACTGAACAACTATTTCAAGTGGGGCCTCCAATGCTTGGGCAGTGCAATCCAATAGTTAGTAGGGGATGTTTTTCAAAACAGTGTAAGACAACAAAGCACAAATTGCCACTGGAGATGGTGAAAAGTGAATTGCCCAGTGACAGGATAATACTCAATTAGTGGCAGGATAAATACATCCCTGTGAAGGAAATAAACCTGAATCAACATCAGCATTTCTCCAAAAGTGACTTGGCATGAAGTAAGAGTACATTTTGTAATAATTTACATTATTTTCTTGACTTTACAAAGAATAATTCTTTGAATAAATTAATTTTAAAATATTTGTCTGAAAAAGTTATAAGTAAGTGTACATAAAGTGGTGCGGTAGGGAATGACTTTTAACTGGACTCAATCTTGACATCAAAAAATTTATAGAACACTGGAAAGCTAAGCATTCTGGGATTACAGAATTGATTAATTTCTGATAAAGCTGATTGCAAAATGACGCTAGTTAAGTCACTTGACTTTGGGAAACTCACTTCTCTCTTGGCTTCAGCTCTCTTGTCTTTAAAATGAATGGCTTGCATTAAGATTTATTTATAAAAATATGCCTTTTTTTGGGCCTCCCTGGGGGCACAATGGGTTAAGTCTTAGCACTATGAAGCTATCAGCAGCCACTGCAGCACGAGTTCAATACCCAGCCAGCGAGCTTCCCACATGGTGCAGCAGACCTCTCCTGCCTTGCCCGCTGCTCCCCCCAACAGTGTTCTTCAGTAGATCTGCCTGTTCTGCTCCCCACTCTGTCTCTGGTGAATCCGCTCACCCCTCCCCCACACTTCTGGCCTGCACTCCAGCTCTTGTATACATAAATAAATAAATCTTTAAAAATATGCCCTATTATTCAATATACAACACATTATGCTCCATATTATATACGCATTATACTCTGTGCTACACATTCACTGTGCTGTACAATAGGGTGTGCTCAGATGAGGACACTCTGAATACCTGGGTGTCAATCCACTTGGTCCCAGCCTCAGTGTGCTCCACTCTTCCATAGAAGTGCACAGGTAGCATGAATTCGGGGCGGGCCTTCTCCCAGGGGTTTCCATGCCTGAGCCAATCATCTGCCTCTTCTACCTGAAAAAAGGATCTGACTTAGATTTATTTTTCAGATGTGAACCTAGCCTTTCAATTATATCAAAGTAGAAATATCTTTAACTGAATCAACTCAAGAATACTGTTTTGGCAGGAAAGAGTAATAGTTCTGTCAATCTCAATTCACCTCTGTCATTGTTCTATAGCCTAAATCAATCCTATTTGCCAATGTGGCTCTGTTTTATATGTATTATTGCATTTACTTATTGTAGCAGCCCCTAGGAAGGACCTATGATTTCCTTCTTTTTTAAGATATGAGGAAATCGTAACTTGAGCAAGGTCACACAGATAGTAAATGGGGTCACCCAGATTTGACCTTAGATCTTTGTGTTCCAACATCTGTGAATCCAACTTGAGCCAAAAAGAGGCCTTCCTCTTTTTCAATATCAGGGATAATGACAGTTGGATATAGACCCAATGGGTCCTCCATGATGGTTTTAGGCAAAATTCTTGTGCCTAAATTCACAAAATTGGTTAAGAAGTACTACTCATAGAAAACTCCCTAAATAAAGTTTATTTCATTATAGGTACAGAACACTATCACCTTTTGTCATCTTTGTTCATTTAGTCTTTATGTAATTTTTATGTGCTAATAGACTATTAATTATGGTTCATTCTGAAAATAACATATATGAAGAGGTAAGGAATTTATTTTATTGGCAACTTCTACATTTTCCCATGTATTTATGTTAATTTATAATAAAATACTTGTTATAAAAATTTTCAAGTCATAATTTGTATTTAGGGTATCCTGAACATTTAATGACTTTTTTTGCAACATATAGGCAACCAAAAATGCCAAAATCAGTAAAAAACAAAAAACAAAAACAAAACATCCACATTGGGGGATGTATTTTTAAAGATATTATTAGTAAAATGTTAAAAATATTATGCATATATTTAAAAAAGGAATTGTGTCTGACAAGAAGGGATGAGTAAGCTTCCTTAATACTCTTGTTAATGAGTTTAGAATATGGTTCTTTTACCTATTTGAGTCCTCACCCTCCCCTCTTAGAAAACTCAGGTTTTTCTTAAGAAGATATTACTTATGAATTATGACACAGTGCTGGGTGCCTCATGATCAATGCCCACCGCAGGCAGAGTGTGGAGAGAACCAGAGTTACCATCTTTCAAGATACCAGACAAAAAATTAATGTCAGTAATCAGTCAAGCACATACACATCCATTTATTCAAGCATTGGTCATGACTTTATAATAAGAAAGCCAGAAAGTCATGATAACGATGAATGAGAAGGAGATTCATGAAAACAACATCTTTACGTAGAAGATCTGGGCGCTAGAAAGCAGCGGGGGCAGGAGGATGTGTCAGCTGCATGAGGAAAGCCTGAAGAAGGCTGGAGCAAGATGGGAGCTAATCAGCAAGTCACATCTTGTCAAAAAGCAGGTGCTCAACCTGGCTGGGGAGAGGTCTGAAATTCTGCCTTTTCAGTAAGTCTTTAGGATCTATTACATATGGTGCAACCTGGAACTACAGAGCTACTTACTGATACAAAGTTGGTAACTGTGATTTCAGAATTTTTTAAAATTGAGATAACATTAGTTTACCACATTGTTTATGTTATAGAGGTGCAAATCATTATTTTAAACTAAACTTCTATCATTCCAGTTAGAAAGAGAGTAACAAAAAACAGAATAACAGTTAATAAGGAAAGGACTGAATTGTATCAGTTGAGGAGAAGCTAGTTAAGTTAAAGATACTAGTTTGTGTTAATAACTGACAAATAAATGAGAATATCAAAGAATCACAAAGGATAAAAATATCCTGACTTAAAAAACATTTTATGCTGCACTTAGGCAAGGGTGGTTTTGGGGTTTTAAAATACTGGTCAGTGTAGACACTGCTTCCTGTAACAGGAAAGAACCAGGAAGTCTCTTTGCCTCATCTCAGCACTCGGGACTATTGTAAAACACACCTGAAGGTGTGCCATAAAAGTGGAGGACAATGAGGCAGAAACAGTTTTCTTCTTACAAATCAGGTACAAAGTAGAGTTGACAACATATTTTTCTGCTGAGAAATGTAGCAGGATCTGACTGTTCTGCCCTCAAGAAACTCGAAATCCTCACAAGAGAAAAGAGGCACTGGATTCCCACCACCCACCCTCCATACGCCTTTGCAACCAGAGGTTGCATCACACTTTTGAGGGACCAGTCAGCGGACCACCCTGAGTGCCATCAAACTTTTCCCTGCCAAATGATGGCTGATTTTAATGTCACTGGGCTAACAAGGAGAACAGAACTCTTAACCTGCTGTTCTTTATTCTGAGTCTTTTCCTGCTTTGGTAAAGAATCAGTTAACTCCACAATTTTATAAAGCTTGGTATTAAGGTACATTGAAAAACAGATGTTTCATGATCACAAGTTGGTCTGAGCAGATCCGAGGAGAAAGGGAACTATCCACTACCACCCCCACTAAGTTCACAGAAGCTGCGGGGTGGTAATAAACTTCCTCCCTATCTTGCTTTCTTCAACAAATCAATAAATTGGTCTGTCAGTCTAGATTTCCAGGCAGCTAGTGGTTCCTGAATGCACCAGCATTGTGTCATAATTCATAAGCAATATCATCATAAGCAAAACCTGAGTTTTCTAAGATGGGTGAGTGAGGAATCAAATAGGTAAGAGAACCATATTCTAACCTCATTAACAAGAGTACTGTGTATTAAGGAAGCTTACTCATCCCTTCTTGTCAGACACAATTCCTTTTTTAAATACATGTGTAATATTTTTAACATTCTACTAATAATATTTTAAAAAATACACCCCCCCATGAAAATGGTGTAGGGGGCAATATGGGAGAAGAATTTTCACTTACATCCAACAGGGCTGTTGATCTGAACATCCTGGATGAAACAGAGCTGAGACAACGCAAATGTGGGACTGTAGAGTGAGGAGCAATGTGTCAATGTGGGCTGGGTGGCAGCCTGGACTGGCATCTCCCTAGGGGAACTACTCAATGGAATCTGCATTCTAGCCAGAGGGAGGCAGAGGTCAACTCAGGAGCTTTGTCAGTGACAGAATTCTAAGAAGTACTTTCCCCCTCAACTTTGGGATACATCGGACATGAAGAACCAGTGAGCAAACACAGGAGTCGACAATAAACTGCATTTCACAGACCAAACAACTGAAAACGGTTTCTGGGAATTATGAGCATGTAACGAGGGTAACTAGGGTGATGTGAGCTGGGTAATGTGAGCTGTGCATGACTAGATGCAGCAGGTCGGCCACAGGTCTGAGCATAGACGGGTTTGTGCAGACACAGGCTGATTCGACACTGATGTACCTACTGTGAGCAGCTTTCTACTCACAACTTTAGTGTGTGACTCAAACTTTAATGTGAGGTTATTGCAGTCACCTTTTTGCATCTTCCTCCCAGGGGTCAGTTATTTTTTAGGGGACTACTACTGATCATATTTCACTTAATCCTATTAGAAGTCAAGGTAAAGCAAGAATCCTAACAAAATTATTTTCCTTGGGGGAGATCACAATGAATAGCTTATTGCTGTAAATCTTCCTTGCAGAAAGACTCTAAAATTAGCAATCCCTTTGACCTTTAAAAATCTTGCCAGCTTGAGAGATTTTTATCAGCCTTTTCCACACCTGCCACTGTAAGGGCAATGACATACATGTAAGAGGGGACAGGACCGTGCTCTAAAGGGCAGGCCGCTTTTCTAGAAAATGCTTTTGTTTTTTATGGAAATAGTCTCTTTTTTATTAGCATGATGTATTTTATGTGTGCCCTTTAAAATCCCATCCTAGTAAACAATGGATGTGGCAAATAGTGTATCTTTCTGATTCAACTTCCTATTACAAGAAAATAAATTATGGCCATTGAGACAAACTTTGGAGACTAGCAAGAGTCATTTGGTCTCTTTTTCCTATAAAAACACTGGAAATAGATGCTTCATTGGTCTGACAGGAAAGAAAGGGGTAGTTTCCTGCAATAAAGATGATTTAAAAGTAGCAAAGTTGGTAGGTGTGATTAATAAACAGTTTCCTTTCATAAAATCTGGGGGAAAATACATTTGAAAATTCAAGGTTGTTAATTTTCTTTCAGTCTTTCATAGAACAGTAGGTAAAAGATAAGACATGAAATCCTTAAACATTCTGAAATATAATGTACCACATAGAACACTTTCAAAGACAGAATGGATACTATGTACTGTCTGGACAGGTTGTTTGAAGATTTTGGTCATTTAGGAAATGCCTGCTAGACTAGATTTCTCTGGATTAACGCAAACCCAGGATACTTCCCAGGGGAAGGGAACCACTTAGTTGGTTATTTATAACTTTTTATGATAATAAAATACATTCCTTAGAAAATAGGCAATGTACAGAAGAGAAAATAGGAGACAGTGAAAATTATTGAATCATCTCCCAGGGATAATTACTGTTGAAGCTTTGGTGTATTTTTTCTAGCACTTTTTTCTCTTTTTAACTTCTTTTGGAGAGCTGAGGTGCTACCATCCCTAAACTTCTATACCTCCTTTTTCAACTACCCTAAGTAATATTAATCAAAACAAAAATTAATGGCAACATTAATATCTTCTTATATCTTAATTTATTAAATGATACTCCTTTTTTGGGCAAAATTAACATCTTCCTGATTGCTTATTTGTATGCCAGATAGTTGAAATACTCCCATAATAATTCTGTGAAGTTTGTATCTTCATGTTAAAGAGGAAAAAGATGAGAAAACTGTGGCTCAGGAAATTTAATTGAGGCAACATGTCTCATAACAGTAAAGAGTTGAAATTAAATCTCAAATTAGAAATGAGGTCTCAATTTTTTTCTACATAAATATGTACCAAACATTTTGTTCTACATAATGCTACTTCCTAGTTTTTAATTATTTAGAAGTAGGTGAAGATACACAGTATAGCCCTTAGCAATATTTTGAGGTTTGTCTTTCAATATGTTCCCAATATTATCCTTCAGAGACTTTCCTTGATGCATTCTTTCATCATATCCTTTGTATACTTCCTTTTTTGGCAAGAGATTGTCCAAATACTGAAAAAGGAGGGGTGGCGGTGAACTGAGCTTATTCTGAACCTCTCTCCCCACTGGCATTAGAACTAGCCAAAGTCCCCCATATAACTCCTAACTCAGAATGACCTTGGGAGTATGGGAGTTGCTCAGAGAGCTCAGACTTTTTTGAAATCTAATCTAGTACCATTTTGTCAATGGTGTATGTGTATGAGATAAAGATAGGCAGAGAGTAAGCCTAAATCACATGCAGTATCAGGGAAAACTCCACAGTAGGCTGGCTGATTGTAGACTCAAAGAGTTTCTAAGGATAAAATAACAAATACCTAAGAATCTGGTTTGGTTATATAAAAATAAAATAAGAGTCATTTGTGTGGACTGATTGATATCCATGCACATTTTTATGGATCATGATAATTACACAGACTAAGTACACACCAGATTTATTTGCCGTATAACAGTTAACAAGATTGCCTGCTTTATCTAAAAAAAAAAAAATACACTTAGCTTATGAATCTTGTGAGACAGTCTTGTGAAGGAGGACAATACTGTCTGTAGAAAAGTGGAATGTGGGCCTGGAAAGCTAAGGATATAGGAGCATATTTGCTAGCAGTGTGAGCTGAGGTAACCACTTCTTAAAGAGCCATAGCTTTTTCCACCTACAAACTGTCAACAAACTTCCTTCCATCAAGGATTATTGGGAGAGATCATGCGTCAAAAGATACACTCCTCCAATTTACAGGCTACAGAAAATGAATGCTGCATGCTGTAGGTGGTCAGTGGTAAATGTTTTCAGAGCACCCTTGTGCACGAAGTGCTATGGAGCTGGTGGTGAATGACATTGGGAATTTACATCCCAAAGGAGAAAGGCAGTCTTCATTGACAGTCCTCACGGATTGTCAGGGAAATGAGTAAAGCTCTATATTAAATGCCCAGAGAGTTATGAAGGAGTTCTTTAATGACATAATTTTAAAAGATGGCCCACCGACCTGCCATCCATCTCGGATCTTCTGATTGAAGATTCCATATTCATACCGGATGCCATATCCGTAGGCAGCAAGTCCCAAGGTTGCCATGGAATCCAAGAAGCAGGCTAAATTCACCAGACACAGGTAAAAGGCAGAGTCATCAAGGTTAATTGAAATGTTAAGCCTGTCTCTAAAAAACATGGTAGTCACAACTAATGTAGTAAAGATCAAATAATATGAAAGATAGGCAAATGGGTTTCTAGTAACTTGAATGTAAGTAAAAAGAAGAGATTTTAGAACCATTTCTGAAAGAGAAGAAACAGATATTTATTTTTTATACAGCACAGTTTAACACAACATATATGGTAGTATATTTTAATATCAAGTCTAAATCTCACAAATAATATATAATATATACTCCCTGTAGAAAATAAAATGGTACAGACAGGGCCAGTATACCCCCTGGTTACCACTCCAATTCTCATTCCTCTCTAGGGAAGATCACAGAGACTTTTTCTATTGATTTACACATATACATACTCACTGAAAAGTAGCATTTAAAAAACACACAAAAATAGGATCACACTGTGTGGTTTTTAATGCAACTTAATTCCCAACCCCTTGGAAGTTCCCCCCACCTTCTTGGAGGTCTCTTCATAGATCAGTTTTATTCTTTTTTGGTTACTGTGTATTATTCTGTAACATAGGTATCCAACTACCTATATACCTATTCTCCTATCAGTAGACATTAGGTTATTTCTAATATTTTGCCTTACAAACAGTACTGTAAGTTTTTTCCCCACATACTTTCTTGTGCACAAGTTTTAGTGTTTCTTTAGTGTACATATCAGAAAGTAGAATTGACTGATCATGGGGATGTATTTTCAATCTAATGAAATGTAATGTTTTTAATATTTTCCTCTGCATTTGCTGAAAAATCATTTCCTGAAGAAAGCAAGGAAACTTCATCCATATTCAATGCAAATATTAATTAACTAAATCATACCAATAATATAACTGGTGTGTCACTGCCTACAGGTCACTCAAAAAGGAAACTGTCCAATACACAAGACAACAACACAGTGGTCAGATAACTTAGGTCACACCAAAGAAGTATGGGCGTTAGCAGCTGTGAGCAAATAGCAGTGAGAAAAAGAGGCCACTGTGGAAACCCTCAAGCACATAGGAAGGACCTGGTTAACTGGGGTCTTAAGCAATGTCTGTTTTGTTCAGGTTCCCTTCTCTACTGTTTGTCTAGAACTGATCAAACCACTGTGCAAACTCCATAACCAGGTCACACTTTGTCCTTCTCTTAGAGAGCCTATCTGGTTTTTCTAACCAGATGCACAGCTTCGGAGCAGGCGTTAACAGCCAGAAAACAGAACATACAATGTCACTCACCAGCAAGCCTCCCAAGACCACCATTGCCAAGTCCTGCATCTTCTTCAATTTCTTCTAATTCCTCTATGTCCAAGCCAAGCTGGGGATGAAAGGAAAACAACACTGGATATAGACACAAACGCAGGCCATTTCAGTCATTTCCTGAACTCTGGGTCAGGCATGAAATCCTATCAGCTCCCTTGCTGCTTCTTCTGGCCTCAGACGCCCACTGCAGCGCTGGTGATTGCAGACGCAAACTCTACGAGATGGCGTAGCAGCAGCTTGAAGAAGAGTGTGGATGCTCAATGTCCATTAAAGACTCTGTCCCTTCATAGATATGGGACCATGGGCAAGTTACTGTATCTCTGCATGCCTTACCCCTCTCTTTTAAAAAATAAGGATTAAAAAATAAATTAAAAAAATTTGAGGATAACAGTTTAGAGTTGTGATTTAAATGAGAACATAAAAACAAAACATTCAGAAGGATATATTTAAATGTTTAGAAGGAATATCTGGGTATACATCCCCTAATAAATGTCAGCTACTATTTCTTAAAATTACTTTCTTGTATTGTGGAGGTAAAATCTCAGAAATATTTCAGTCCTAAACTGATACTAACTGGGCTGAAGGATTTTGAAAATTGTCAAAAGGTATGAGGTCAGACCTTCAGGGGTGGACTAAAGTTCATCTTTTCACGAACAGAATATATTTACTCAGTAGGGTCAGTGGCTGTTAACCCAAAACCAGTTGGTTAGTCACAGTCCGTGAGGCCTGGGATCCTCTGATCCTCTGAGCTGCCAGGGAAACTCAAGCCCTTGGCCTGCTGGTCTGGAGCTTAAAGCCCCCTTCTTCTCTCTGGGGAGGATAAGAGGCCATGGGAAGTCAAGAGGCATCTGTGACCTTGGGGATGGATGGAACTGGTTGCCAGCCAACTCCATGCCCCACTTACTCAGCTCTACACCACTGGGAACACTGTGGACTCGTGGCGGAATCCTGCAGCCTGGGACATCACTTTGGACTGCTCATCTCACAGTGAGGAAACTGATGGCCAGATAAATTAAATGAACTGATCTATGTTGACTAGATAATAATCTACCCCATGCTTGGCTAATAATGGTCTGTTGTGAAATGACTACATTCTTATGTGAAAGTGGTGCAATCCATGACATTAGATACTGTGGAAATATAACTAAACACATTTGAAAACATAAGATGTAAATATGACTTGAAGTTGATGCTCTATGGACTCATCAGTCTCCACGGACGCATCTATTTGGATTCCTACCCTTACACTAAGAATTGTTTGACAACTCAGTTTTCTAAGAGTTCAAAAATGGTTCTGTTCATTATTTTAGGAGCTTTCATGACTCCCCATGACTCAAGTTTACTGGGGTTTTTGTGCAAATCAACTGCTAATGCTAACACTCAGGGTTTTTTAAATTCAAAAGATATGTGTAAAGTAGGCTACAGGCCTTAAGGAAGTAGCCCTGGGTTATATGCTGGGCCAAAGGGAGATATATTATTTTGAGCTGATCTCAAGAGAAGCAAAGAAAAGGGAAGTGGAGGGGAGCTGCAATGGTTCTACCACAGGAAACGAAAACCTAAGCCACATGAAAGAAACCAGCCCTGAGTGACAAGGAGTTGGCCACTTTCAGGGGACAGTCCCATGCCAAGGAAAAGGAGCAGTGTGAACGCTCTCCTGTTTAGAACATGTCTTTGCAAATACCCATTCCACATCAAAAAGGTTAAGGATTATTTGTTTCTGGCATGGACATACCTGAAACTCCGGGAAGAAACAGTTAAACATATTCATGAAAACAAAGTTAAAGTTTAAGACCCCAGGTTCCTCATTTACAGAGGAAATATATTTTGCATCTCATTAAGCAATAAAGAATGTACGATAATGGAATTTAAAAAATTATTATTTTCATATATTGCCTTGATATACAAATAGCAGTGCCATTTTCAAAAATTACACAGAAGTCTAAAGTGAAGCTTGGGTTTTATTTTGACAGCAGGAACTCAAGTACTTTTATAAATCTTGTTCAGATGTTCATTTTAAAAATGTAATTTGCTGAGGAATGCTGTCAAAAATTTGGTTGGAAAAGAAAATTCTTGCAAGGTAAAATTATTTCCCTAACTTTGTTTTTCTTAAACCAGAGATGGCCAGTAGCTTATATTTCTAATAGTTTTCATTAGCCATGTCCATAGAAGCAAATTTTCACCATTTTTGGGTGTTAACAGTTCCAATGCTCCTGAACTGAACTTGACATTTAAAGGGACAGAATAAGAGAATATTGAAACTATGTACCTGGTAAATGGCCTCATCACAGGCATTCTGTAGACCAAGGTTGATCATGGTGTTCTGTAATGTTCGCCCCATGTAAAATTCCAAAGAGAGGTAATAAACCCTCTGAAACAAAGAGAGGTAATGTTAACCCTATGAGGCCAACTTTAATTTTCAACGTAAAAACACGAGGTCACCAACAAGAACACATAGGTGGGCCTACTTCAACAGGTGTTCAAATGGGAGTCCTGTAGATGAATCAAGGACTAACCAAAGGCATTACTGACAGCCAGTTTTGGGAAAACCATGTTATACCCTATTTTTCTTTTTTTTTGTCAAAGTAATTCAGGATCCTTTACCCCCCCACCCCCACCCCCGAAGTGAGGAGTACAGGGAGAGCACACTGGTTCTGCGGTAGAGCAAGATAAGTCCAGGAGAGTAAAGGAAGATGAGATGGGAAGGACAGGTTCACCTGAACTGAGAAGGATGCTAAAAGCTTGATAAAGAACAATGGCAGGGCAGTGGGAACCAATGATATCTGAGCAGGGAGCAAAATATGTTGCTTTAGCAAGCTGAATGAGACTACAATATTAGAATGATATGGGACTGCAAACTCAAATGCAGGAGCCAGGTGGAGAAAAGAAATATGTAATGGAGGTCACATGAAACAATGAGGTATACTGGGCCAAGAACTGGCATGTGTGTGTCCTGCCCAAAGGGACTAAAAATTAAGCTGCTAAGAGATGTCTTGCTGGCCAAGTAAAGCATGTCTGCTAGTCATATTCAGCTGCTCATGGCCAGTTTTACAACTTCTGGGGAGCATGGAAACCACTTAGAAGTCTACTGCACAGACTGGTAGTCAGGGCCTCAATAAGACCAAGAAGCACGAAAGGAGGAGAGTAGGTAATTTCAAGGAGCCCTGCAGATATCAACATAATGTGACAGCCTGTTGAATGGGGAACACAGGGGGAAGTCAAAGGTGGGACTAAAGTTTGTCTGGGTGACTGACAGGATGACGATACCATTAACTTAGAAACAGAAGATAGGGCAGGATTAGAAAGGATAGTGATTTGAGTTTGAAGAAGTAGGAAGAGATCTTGTTCAAGCTGTTAGAAATGTAGGAATGGAGTCTGAAAAAGAAGTCAGATAAGAGATTGGATTTGGGATTCATCTGCACAGTTTCTGAAGAGCCGAGGTGGTGGGAGAGAAGCTGGAACACATATGCTGGCTCCACTTGACCCAAGGTCTTTCTGTGTAGTGAAGGGATGTCACAGAGTGGATTCTATATTAATGTGTATGGAATGAATCCTGCTCACTGTATCACTATCATAATATCTGGCTTATAGCTGCATTGTTGTAGGAAAGGAGAGCCCAGCAAAGAGACTCATTAGAGAACCAGGACAACTAGAAAATACCAGCTCAGCCACTGGAGAGTGAAAGAGTGTGTTCTATAGGTGCTAAATACTAATATATACACATCAATTAAGATGTGTAATAACTATAACAGAGCTGAAAGTATTGAGCTCACAGTTGAGTTCTACATGAGCCATGAGTAAAAACTATAATAGTAACTGGTATTATTGGAGCTTAGAATTGAAATCCACATAAGCACTGTGAGTATTACCTGGAAAAGAGCTAACATAATTAAGGTCATCAAGTTCTAGATGAGCAAATGTGTAACAACTATAACAGAGTTGATGTTAGTTGAGATCATTGGGTTCTACATGAGCACCATGAGTAACAGTTATAATAGAACTGATTATAATTAGGCAACAAGAGAGGTCTGTATGAGCACCATGTGTAACAGCTAAAACAGAGGTGACAGTACTCCATTGTGTATATGTACCACATCTTCTGGATCCAATCATCTATTTTTGGACATCTGGGTTGCTTCCATACCTTTGCTATTGTGAATAGTGCCGCAATGAACATACGGGTGCATGTATCCTTTCCGATTAGTGCTTTTGTGTCCTTTGGGTAAAGAAGATAAACACATGCAATTTGCAGCGACATGGATGGAATTAGAGGGAATCATACTCAGTGAAATAAGCCAGAAAGAAAAAGAAAAATATCGAATGGTTTCACTTATAACAGGACTATAGGGAGGCCGGGTGGGAGAGAGACACTCAGCGGTGGGGGGGAGGTGGGGGGAGGGGAGGATAAGGGCACAAAATGGAAGAGAGGAGAATACAGGGGACCATGGAGATGGATCACGGGTGAATTGGTGGTGGGCTGCCCAAGGGGAATACAAAATGTAAAAGACATAAATAACAATAAAAAAAAAGGAAAAAAAAATAAAACAGAGGTGACATTAATTAAGCTCACAAATGAGTTTTACCTGAGCACCATGTGTAATAACTATAACAGCTGATGGAACTTGAGCTCACAATTGATTTCTACATAGAACAATTGATAGTAATAAAACAGAGTTGAAATTAATTGAGATCACCAAGATCTACATAGCACCATGAGTAATAACTATGAAAGAGCTGACATTAGTTGAAATCACCGAGTCCTACACGAGCACCATGCGTAATAGCACTGAAGAGCTGATGGTACTTGAGCTCACAATTGACTTTTACAAAGCACAATTGGCAACAACTTAAACAGCCGACATTCATTGAGATCACTGAGATCTACGTGAGCACCATGAGTAATAATAATAAAAAAGAGCTGATAGTACTTGAGTTCACAATTGAGTTCTACATGGCACCATTGATAACTATAACAGAGTTGATTTTATTTGAGATCATTTTCTACATAAGCATGAGTTATAACTATAAAAGCGTTCACGATAATTGAGATCACTGAGTTGTATACAGCACCAAGAGTAATAACTATCACAGATCTGATGAGATTGTATTAAGGTACAATGGATTTCTACAGTGAACCCTACCCTGGAGCCAGGTAGGGGCTCCCCTGGGCAAATGGGAGGCCCCACATGGGACCTCAGTGGCGGGTTCATGCCTCTAGCACCCTCTTCTGGCATTATATGGTCCTGCATTGGATCTGTCCTGCCTAATCTCTACTCGGTTGCTACGGGCTACTGGTGATTCCTTTCAGTGGCATTCCTTTCAGTTCCCACCTGGGAGCAGTACTTGTTGACAGCTGTATCCTGATCCGATCCTTTACTCCCCTCACGGCATAGTGGTGGTGTCATTTCATGGGCCATTGTCAGAGGGGGGACATGGTTAATTAGTGTGCTTTTAATTTGCATAATTTCTCTATTAGAAGTGGTGTTGACATTTTTTCACATGTTAGAAGCTGCTTGAATGTCTTTTGTGAGAAATGTCTGTTGAGGGGTCTGCCCACTTTATAATAGGACATTTTTTTGCTGTTGGCTCCTGTTGGTACTTTGTAAATTTTGGAGATTATTATCTGTCAGATGTATGCAAATATTTTGCCCCATTCTGTAGGTTGCCTTTTTGCTTTTGTGATGGCTTCTTTTGAGGTACGAAAGCTTTTAAGTTTAGATAGTGCCACTTGTTTGTTTTGTTTTTGTCTCCCTTGCTGCTGGGGTTATATTCCCAAATACATATTTATAGTAGGTGTCCTATATTGGGTTGTCTATATTTTGATTCAAGTATTTTATATTTTCAGTTCTTAGTCCAAGTATTTAATTGATTTTGAGTGAATTTTTATATATAGTGTTAACTTTATTCAGTCATTTTTTGAATAATATTTAATTCACTTAGCAAATAAAATTTATTCTGTTTGCCAATGGCACATATTTCTTTTTTAAATAATTGACATATTTATTTACTGTAATTTTTATTATTAATTTAATTTAAATAATTATCATTAAATTTGATTATTCTACAATGTAGAATATGCTTTTCTTCAAACTTTAGTGTTTTGACTTTGTG
The DNA here is from genome assembly GCA_004024925.1 of Scalopus aquaticus. Classification (NCBI taxonomy): domain Eukaryota; kingdom Metazoa; phylum Chordata; class Mammalia; order Eulipotyphla; family Talpidae; genus Scalopus; species Scalopus aquaticus. The sequence continues at coordinate 56,256 of PVIJ01001911.1, forward strand.
TATAATTTTAAATTCTTTTTAATTTGGTTTTTCAAGTTAATTACCAATGCTTAGTGGTTTTTTTTAATTTTTTGAAACATTTCACCTTTAAGGAGAGCTTTTGAAAAAAATAATTTTTATTCTTCCAAAAACCGATCATCTTGTTATTATAATGCTGGTAACTATTCCAAGTATTTTAACGTTATCCAAGTCAAGAAGAATATACAATATTAGCGTTTTCCAATGCAAAATTGATAATGTCACATACTGTGTTTTATTTCCTTCTGCATTCTCACCTAACTTTTTAAAATAGCAAATACCTATCATATACTAACCTCTAAATGTACTTAATATAAGAAATTTTAAACCAAAAATCAGAATCTTATTAAAATGATTTTTTAGTTTTACATTTTCTTCTTAATACTCTAACCCTAACTTGAACAGGAATATGTTGTGGAGTTCTTGTATATGAAGTAGTAAGAGCAGTACCAAGTTATTTAAACACTCTTTAGAGGTGTCAACAATAATTGCTACTACGTTTTTCATCATCATCAGCCTCATTACATTATTACAACCAACTCATCAACTTTATGAGTTAATTTTCTAGAAAAACATCTATTTAACCAGTATTGCAGAGTAAATGAATGTAAACTATTAAAGATATAAAATTACTACTGATGAATTGGGGTTTGGGAGGAGGTCCGGAGTCTGAGGACCACAAGCAGGGTCTCTCTTGCGTCTTGTCTTTGGGGAGTAAAGGATTCACATTGAGCCCAATGTTACAGAAATGCAAGAGATTTATTCATAGGTAAGTAAGAAGAACAGGAAAGCTCTCTGAGCAGAGAGAGGTCCCATTGGGTAGCCCTGAGGTGGCGAGAAGTAGGTGCTTATGTGGTTACAGTGGGCAAGGAACGAGGGTTTGATTCTTGGGTATCTCTGCATTGTCTCTTTAGCTGATTGGCTGGGCTCTTGGGCTACTGAGCTTGTGGGGTTCTCCTAGGTTACCTAGGTCCACTGAGTTTGTGGGCTGCTCCTAGGCTACCCAGGCACTCTAAGTTTGCCCATATCACCTGGCCTACTTTCCAGAAATTAGCCTTGGTCTGTTGCTCTAGCATTGTGTTATTGCCTTGGTGTTGTGAGCTCTCCAGACTATTCTATATACTAATACTATAGAGGGGTTGAGTGTGGGAAAATGGGGATGAAGTTCTAAAATATGGTTTATTATCTACCACTCCAACTTAAAAACTTAAATAACTTTTGACCTAAAGTGCAGCATGGTGGGCTTTGTAATGTCCCTAAAGCAATAAAAAAAAGCAAATGAAAAAAGATACAGTAAACTTAGTGTATGCACAGGCATTTTCTAAGGATAGATTCCAGCCTTGCTACTTTCAGGTGCAGGACTAAAAGTCTGAGCTGAGGAAGAGTTACTCTCCATTTGAAAGCTTTGTTACAGCTGTGATTCTTTACTGTGAGAATATACTTTCTTTTGCACAGGGAGACTTAGTGCTCTGGGATTGTGAACTATTATTTTCTTCTTTACGATTTTACATATTAAAAAAGTTCCTAATAAATATTTACATATATTTCCCACAATCTCCAGAACATATCTTTTACCCTTGCCAGTACGCTTTAAACCTCTTTTCCAGTTTCCTCTCCCAGTACAGATTGATACATACCTCACTCCAGCCGCCAGAGCTGCTCTCTCGTCCTCGATCTGTGCAACACAGAGCCTCCCCCTGCCGTGCCCTCCTCCAGCCTCCCCACCCACCTCCTTAGATTGTCCAGGTGGAGCTAATTTGCTTAGAGCACCCTAAGGAGCCCTCCACTCCAGCCTGTGAGCAGTGGGTAGGGTGGTCAGGGAATAACTTTACTCAGCAGCTCAGCGGGCAGGTCTTTGGGTTCAGTGCATGTCCTGGCCCACACCCTCCACCCAGCAGGAGTTGGTTAGTCCGGGAGCACCATGTCCCACTCATCGAACTGGCAGAGAGGGCGGTCACAGAGCCCCGTCCTTGGAGTGGAACTTAGCCCTCCCTCTCCGCCCCACTTCTGTGTGGAGCTCCCAGGTCACTCACCAGGTCCCTCCATCTGGTCTTCCCAAGTCTCTATGGGCGGTGTGGCATTTTCAATTTCTCTTTTCAGCCACTCTGTCTAATTACATCAGACGAAGTCCGTATTTCTCGTCCCTCCCTAAAGCCTAAGTTTGGCCAAAGGACTTTTGCCCATTTTGTTCAGGGGAAGCTGCATGGAGCCTGCTGCGTGGGACCAGCACTGTGCCTGGCATACACACAGGAGGCGCCCAATACCCTTGAGCTAAATGCTACGAATAAATGCTCCAAAGAAGTTTGTGAAATGAGTGGATAAGCGAGGGACATCTGGGCAATTGCTCACCAGGAGGTCCTCAGGGGCCGTACAGCATAGAGGTGGGGGGGGGGGAGCTGAGGTGACATGAAGGGTGCTGGTGGAATGCCAGCCCACCACCTAGATACGTCTCCCCAGACTTTGGCGGGCGCTGCCCCCGGGAGGGCAACAGCCGGTCAAAGAGTGGCCACGCCGGGTCACGGCCCTCACTCCAGACGCCTGGCTGCAGGACCCGCGGGGCGGCAGAGGCGCCCCCAGCTCCCCGCCCCCTCTCTCCCACTCCCACCGCTCGCGGGGCGCTACCTTGGGGCACTTCTCGTAGTAGTGCTGCTGCGTGCGGATCCAGCGCCCCACCAGGTGGTCGCGCACCGTGTGCGCCAGGGCGAAGAAGTAGTCGCGGGGAGTGGCCACGTTGCGGTCCTTGACCAACGTGAAGTGGAGGTGCCGGTTGAAGCCCTTCTTCAGCTCGGCCACGTTCTCCACGCCTACAATGCCGCGGATGCTAATCTGCCGCCGCTTCTCCTGGTCGGTCAGGGGCTTGGCCATGGCGGCTGGCGGTGCGCAGAGCAGCTAGCGGGACGAGGGGCCCCAGGCGCCCGGCAGCAGGACAGGGCGGAGCGCTCGCAGCCGCTTTTGAGTCCGAGGAAAGTTTGGGGTCCGCCCCTCGGCACGGCGCCGCCCCGGCTCCAACCAGGGGCCTGGGGAGCAAGAGGGCCTGGCCTCTCTCTGCAGGGTGGGGCGCCGGAGGGTGGGCGCCGAGACCCCGGGTGAGAGCTGGACCCTGCGGGCGTGTCTGCGTGCGGCCAGGTGGGGCTGCCTGCAGGACCCCGCTGAGGGCCCCAGGCGGTGGAGGGTTGGGATCTCAGGCAGGTCACGTAGACACTCAGAGGCTCCCTTCCGGGTCTGTGGAATCTGGGTGCGCAGCACCCGTCTTTCCTCCCCATGTTAGATGCTTGATAGAAGGAGGATATCTGTGTGTGAAAACACGGAGCTGGCAAACTTTTCTTCTACAGACGTTCACTTACTGCGCTGATTAGTGTTATTATTTCTCACGTGGAATGGGTTTTACCATGGCATCGGAAGGGATCTTGAAGGGAGTAGAATATTTCTCCTTCAGTTGTCCCACCCTCCTTGTCAATCCTTGCCTCATCTTGGATTCCAGACCTCAGAAAGGAATTCTGGGGAACCTCCTTTGCTTTCACTTTTTGAAGACTGAGGGATACAACGCCGACTCCACAGGCCTATGCCCTTCCCCTCCCAGAACCGTACAGCTCATCACTCATCAGGGGGCACAGGAAGAATCAGGAAGGACTGGGTTGTCCATGGGCTAGCTGGGTGGTGGCAGGGGTTTCAACCTTAGGCCTCTTGTTTGAATTACTTTTTAACCAAAGGGGGAGGAGAGTGGATAGAACAGAGAAGGGTATGTGTGTGGAAAATGAAGGGATAACTCACAGAGCCAGTTGCCCTGTTTACATAAAACAAGGCGGTCTTTGTTAATGGGCAGTACAGGGTGATCTTTGCACCCTTCACCTCCGGCTTTGGTGGTAGTTATTTGTGTATGTGTGTGTGTGTTTTAAAATATCGGCAAAGGCAAATACATGCTATTTTAGGAAGTCAGGGACTTTTTCTTCTTCCATCAGAAGTAGTATTAATCTATTATTTTAGAAACAGTTCATTTCGGAACTGAGTTTTAAAAAAAACAAACAAGAAACCTCTTAGTACAACTGATTACAGATTTTATTTTGAATAATAAACAAAAGCTCATTATTTTGATTTGCTGCATTGGACATTGGGGAGTGGGGGGATTGTTGGACTCAGGTTAAATAGTGCCCTAACCATAAAAGGAAAGTTCAGATCTCATAGATTTGGCAATATATCCAACTCATTCTCTCAGCATTAGGGGCTTATATCCTAAGCTGCGGGGGCAGAGCAGAGACTGACCTGGGTCCTATGCAATATCTGTGATACTGATGACCTACATAGAAAAGCGCTTATAGGAGCTATGAGGATGAGGGTTTGGCCATTTGGATGAAGCCAGAAATGCCCTGACTTACGTGAACCTCATCAAAAAGATTACTCTGGAAAATAACTACCTCTGTGAGTAAAAGTTTGAAGAGTGGTTGAAAGGGAAGGTATCTTGACAAATTAGGTAATAAAAATATGTTTTTAAAAATCAGCTTTGAAGATTCCTAACATGGTCAAAGCCTTAAGCCAGTTTTGGGTCATTCACATGTTGTTGTAAAATGGTTTTCCATTGGGTTTCACAGCTGAATGGAAGAAAAGGTGGAGCAGTGGGATGAGGGGAAGGTGGGTGTGAGTATTAATTCCAGGGAGGCCTCTGAGCAGCAGAAGGCAAAGTAATGTCTGGGCACCTGGGTGGGGATTGAGGAACAAGGGGGTGCAAAAGAAGAGATGGAAGACACAAAAGCCAAACTTACTCTTTCTTAGTTTTACTTAAGACAGTTTAAAATAGGTGGATCCTAGCCGTGCTCTGCCCATCCCCCCCATCCAATCTACTCAGATGTACTAAATTCTTGTTGGAAATCTAGGATAAAGAAAAACTAATAAACACACCATCTGCTTGATTCAGCGTCCAGTCAGTGAGCCTGCACCTCTGAGTCAAACATCTCTCAGAGGGATAAAGCTGAATGGAAGAATGTTCAAACTATGGAATGTGGGAGGCTCCTGCAGCCCCCTGGTAAAGAGGAGCTCTAGGAGTTTTCCTTAGATTAGTCTTCAATGACAGTAATTTTCGTTGTCAGCTAATCCCCTTTCACATCTGTTTTAGTCTTTCTGGTAAATCTTTGGTGTTAGCATGTCTTTAACTGCTTGTTAATCTGTATGAAAGCAGACTCAGATTCTACACCTTCTTCGGGTTTTAGTGCATAAGACTAGAATTTCATAACATTGTCTTCTGTTTATGGTAAATGATACCTTCCAAATTAACCTCCTGATATAAACTTTGTTTTTTGAATTTTAAGTCGAAGTGAATTTACTTAAAGAAAAACAACATAGGTTGGGCAGTCCATGAGTTGGCCAAGAAAGTATAGTGTAAGTGTAACTGGAGTTTGGGGAATGCAGAGGTTATGGTCTCCCAGGGCTCTTTGAAATCTACCATCTGCTCACTCTGTACTATTCTAGGACACTGAGGCCTAGGGAGGTTAAGTTACTTGACCAAGAAGATTACTATCTTTAAAAACCTTTCTGTCAGCCTCTCTCTGACTGGAAATACCAAAAGCTGTCATTCCCTGGAAAACTATCAGACATAAGTCGCTCACATCTGTTCACACCAGCCTTGCCAGCCCTGACCTGTGTTATTTCTGTTTCTCAACTATTGCTTCCCTGTGGCTACTATGATGAAACAGCACTGTGAATAATTGAACAAACTGTCCAGACCTCACAGGACAAGCATAAGTTGCCCACTTGGGGAAACTCGGAAAAGAACCTTGGAAAAGTGTTAGTCTGGGTCTTCAGAAAAGCAGATGGTAAGACAGGATTAAACGTGCAAGGATTTTAGTAGCACAAGTGTCTGTGGGAGAGAAAATAAAGAGGAAGCCAAGTTAGCTGAGAGAGTGTCAGATTGTGATGCAAGTTTGACCTCTGTGAAGGAGAGAGGGAGGGCAGAAGGAGGGAGCACCCCAGAGCGCCCTGCAGTCCCAGGACGTTCCAGCAGGGCCACCGGGCCATTCTGGAGCACAATTCAGCTGGCGGAGGAGTGGCCTGTGCGTGAGCAGGGCAAAGTTGTCTGTGCTTCTTGGCCAGTCTTGCTCCCCGCAGTGGGAGGTCTGTGAGGCCCATTCTGGTAACTTCCACAGAAAGATACCAGATAAACAGGTTAACAGCCACTAAGTTTTAGTGTAGGGCTTATTAGGTAGGCACCCCACTTTAGATTCATCAAAAAAGGGCGCTGTCTTGGCTCTTCACTGTGCATTCCCCATACTTCTGTCACGTGTGCTGTGAGGCAAGTTCTATTTTTTTTTTTTTGCCATTTTACAAGTGAAGAAACTGAAGCTTAGAGAAGTTAAATTGCTTGCTCAAGATCACTTAGCCAGTAGCTAAAGAGGTTTTCAAATCTTTGCGTAGATTTTCCTTCTTTATAATGAGGCTTGGGATCTGTTAAGTAACCCTGAATTCTGACTGCATCTCAGCTGACTTACCCTAACCATTTGGTTTTTTTCCACTATTCTCTGGCCTTTTAACCTATTTCTAATTAGTCCTGAAATCCAGGGAAATACCAGACTCCAGAGAGGCCCTGCAACAGGTTGTTTGCATCTTGGAGATGGGCAATGTAGATCAAATTTTTTACCCAGGAGTGAACTTAAGTACATTTTCACTGAATACTTAATGCATGAATCAGTCAACCAAAGTCACTACCTAGACTCTGCTGTTTTAAATATTTAGTACAATGACTGAGAGACTGGATTTATTATCCTATTGAATGCCCTTAGAATCTGCAGATAATATGGGTCACAGAATTACCATCTCTATAATTGGCTGGGACTACTACTTTTCACCTGTTACCTGAATATATTTGACTTGTCTTGAAGCACAAGGGTGTTCCTGGCACTTTTGGATCCTGTCATATTGGATTTTCTCATTAATATAGTAGTCTGGCTTGTTAGGTGTGGTCCAGTGGGACTTCCTGAAAAGCTGGAAATTCTTAACAATCCATTTTCTCCCAGTCCTCAAATCACTGACAGTCTTCACATGCCTGTTGTAGAATATGCTGAGGCTGCAGAATCACATAGTGCCTCAATTTTGACCTCTGCAAAGTAAGGATATATTCTCTGTCTCATTCACTCCATTAGATGGCAAAGCTTAAAAGAGGTATGAGTAGGGAAGTGCTAGGAAATGTTAGAAGCATTATTATTATTATCAATGGTTGGGTTGGGATTACATTTTAAAAATATTAGCCGGTGCTTTAATTTTCTCATGGTTTTTACTTTCCTCCTGTCTCCCTTGAGTAGTTATTCAGGCTTTTGTGCTTATAATCTCCAATGAAGGATATGAACCTCACCAAGGAAGGACACAGGACTTCTGGCCTACGATAGCATTTGGAGGTGCATAAGAGTGAGGGTCACAAGAGGGAAGTAGTTAAGGTACAGAATATCGGTTTTCTTTTTCTTTCAATAAATGGTAGTGGAGAGCAGTTAACTGCATTCTGGAGAGGCATAGCAGTGAGAAAAAGTCTAGTGTACATGTTTTTGGTTTTTGAGTAAACATTTATTTAGACTTACCTTATATTCATAAATGTGTCTTCCTAAGTTATCTAAAATTACACTTAAGTCATATATTAAAATACTATATGAGTAGTATGTAATGATTAGTTATAGATTATGAAGGACATAAATGTTGTGTCTTGAAAATTTTCACTTGTGATACATAAAATTTTTTAACTATTATGGAAAATGTAAGTTCTGAAAATATCAATACCATTTTATGTATTAGTAATTGTTAAGCATTTTAGGCACCTGTACAAGTGTTAAACATTTGATCTCAAGTAAGTGGTACCACTTTTCATGGTTTGTTTTTGAAATGAGATATTGGTTCTTCTCTGAAAATATAGTTGATGAAACAGTGCAGGTAAATCAGTTAGCATACTGCCTGATGTTTAAAGTATTCCATAACAGTTAATTTTAAATGTTATTCTTAGAATTAGCATTTTTAACTTTCCAGAAATCTTCATATGCTTTACAACTTACATATAATAAAGAGTAAAACTGTTTCACTGTAAGCCAGAGATGACCAAAAGATTATGAGAATAAAATGAATTTGGTGTAAGTGGAAATATGTCTACAGGAAAGTAAGTTCCATGTTTTAAAAATTAGATTTTAAATACCCTTTACAAGTTCATTTCCATTTCATGTGTTTTTAAAATGTGCATCTATAATATTTCTTCAAATAAATCTCCGATAAACAAAAAAAATTCATTTTTATACATTAAGTGTTTACAGTGACCACATGTGTTTTAAGCATTGTTGAAGAGCATAATCTCCAATGGAATACATGTGAAAGAGTGGGTATTGCGCTAGAACTTTGGTAATTAGGTGTTTGCTACTCTAATATTCTTCAAATTCTTTACCATCTATGTGTTTTAGAATTTTATTTCCTTATAGGGAATTTTGACAATCATTCTCATGGGAATGTGAAAATAAATTTTTTTATATATACACATACACACATGCACACATATATGTTTGTGTGTGTATCTGTTTATCTATCTGTCTGTCTATCTATCTGTCTATCTATCTATCTATCGAGGGCCAAGTGTCTAGGAGGCTGGGGCAGGAGTGATCAGATGACATAGCAGGTTGGGGGAAGGGGGACGGACATATGTCACTATTTTGGAATAGGAGCTGGAAGCCTGCTTCCCTGGGGAGGCAGCAGAAACCCCAGGAAGCCTGAGTGTCTGTGAACACCCAGGGACTTTGCTCTGCTTCCTGGGAAGATCCAGGGAGGTATCAGGACCCTAGGGAGGAAGTGGCTACTTGGGGATTCTCAGCAGTGGGGGCTGTCCATCCTGACCTCTGACCCTGCCCTCCCCCACCACTGGTACCTTAGATTGATGGACCAGTTGACTGAGATCACATTTTTCTCCTTTCTGTGCAAATGAAGGCTCCAATTAGAAATTTAGCTGATGTTTAAAAAAAAACCAAAACTGCATTTATGCATACCTGACTATACACTGTATTTGCCTTACCCTTTGGTATTATTATTGATGCAACAAGACACATGTTTCAGAAAAAACTTTTAGCTTGTAATGGGAAGCAGTTTGGAGATTAATTCTGGGGAAATACTGGAAAGAGATATGAACAAATCCTGACAGAGGACAAAAGTGAAAAGCGTGCTAACACAGGGTTTCGGCAGACAACGGTAATGCAATATGTGCCAGAAACAGCCTTCCTGTCGCCTGGTCAGAGCAGACGCTGTTGCGTTCACACCTTTTTTTTGACCTGCCATTTGTACGAGATTGATTAATTCTAGGCATTAACCACACGAAACATAAAAGCTCCATACGAATATTGGTTTTTAGACTTTTGTTCCCTTAAGAGGCAAACCTAAGGGCTCACCAACATCAGGATTTCAAATGCCAAATACTTTAACTTCTCTGACCTGTTTAATTACCCATCCTAATTCTCCAACTCATAGGTGCTTAACTACCGAGGGAATAACATTTATTAGCTTAAAACACAAGAGAAATAGCTTTTTTTTCATTAATATTTTCAAGGATGACACAGGGGAACTGGGAATTGATATATTGAAAGTTGGCATCATCCGCAAATACAGGGCATTTCTTTTTGGATTATAGTTCATTAAGTATAGTTTTGTATAAATATAACCCATCTCTGTTTTTCAAATTCAATTTGTTGATTTAGAACATAAATATTTGTTAAGCACCTACTATGTGTCCAGCATTGTGCTGTGCACTGGATACACCAGTGGTCCAAAATGATTATAAAGTAACCAGACACATGAATTCCCCCACATTCTGGGAACTGCCTCTCATCCTCTTTTTACTTATACACACTTATTGTGAAAGTGTTCATTTTACAACCTAACCTAAATTTCACAGCCATAATTATAGGATGTTCCTGTAAAGAAGTATCTGTAAGTATTGGCCAACTTGGAAAGTTAACAAAGCTCTGAATTAGCATCCATTGAATGCAAAGTACTGTGTTGACACTTGATGTTACAAAAAAACGCAGGTCATGGCCTCTCCCTAATCTTGAACTTCTATATAGGTAAGACACCACAGTGACATCAAAACACAAGGCAAAATATGCTCAGAATAAAATGACTAGCCTAGCCCTTAAGTGCCATTTAAGTTCACAGGGTAGAAAGAGCATCTTGCAGTAGTCTTGAAGCCAAATGACAACAGCGAAGTTCTGTTTCCTCCTCCACCCTCTTGAATGACAGTATGTGTATCATTGAATCATAGTACATTTCCAGTTTAAGATGAAAACATCAGGTTTCATTCCACTCATGATGTTCATGGTGAATCATCTTTTATATTTCTGAGGAAAAGATTCAATGTGAGAACTGCAGAGACAGAGTGATACCAGCAGGTGGAGGGATTTGCTATTTGAACTCTGCATCTCAGGGTATTGAGGATCTCTGCAAAGGATTTTTAATTACTGTTTTGTTTTCTTCCATTGTTCTCGCCACTCATGCCTCCAAACACCATTAAAAATCAGTCATCCATATTCTGAAGACTTAAAATCAGAATTGATTATTTTCATTACGTTAGCAAGCACAGAATAGGTGGCACTTTCCCCTTTCAAAGTCTTAGATGTAAATACATACATTGAGATAAAAAAATAACTTACTGATATAGACATTGGGCAAATATTAAAAAAAAAAATCTTATGCTAAATTTAGAAAACACTCGAAGCTGGGTGTACTTAGTGGCTTGGATTGCACAGCCGACTGTATGAGTTTACAGGATTAGAGTAGTAGAGGGATCTCCACTGGAGACTGTCACAATTCTTTAAGCCTGTCTGGACATGTTTGTGAGCCAATGAGACAGGGCTGAGCAAAATCAGTGTGTCCCAGGGAGTTGGAGTCATCTAGGAAAGAAGTCAGGCCATGCCCACTGCTGGGATTCCGGTGTCTATGGGCATATTAGCAAGCTGATGACTGGTGAAGGCTGAGGAACTTCCTGGGTGAAAGACCCCCCAAGGGCACAAGGAATCTTTTAACTAGAGCCAGGAAGCCTTAGTTGTCAGAGGAGAGTAGCAGGTCTGATTGGGACACCGTAGCAGCTTCTTCAGTCCCTCTCCTGCTGCAGGTCTCTGGAAGCCTGTGTTCCGTGGGATCAGAGGTCTGTCAGTAAAAGCTGAAAGGATTTTGTTACCAAGCCTTATAAAAAACACTCAGATTCCAGCAAGACTGTTTTACCTCCAACATGGACAGGTGAGTCATTCCCTTGCACTTCATTCCTGCTGGGCTTGAAGGGAGGTCTGGAAGAACTGCTGAGCTCAGTGGGCAGAGGCTGAGTTACCAGTGAATTGGGAGCATGTGGAGACACCTTCTGGAGACTCTCAGAAATACAGGACTTGGCGTGTGGGATTGGGAGTTTGGGGAGGCAGGTGGGAGCAAAGCCCAGGGATGTTTGTGTTGGAGGTAATAGGATGGATGTTCCTCTTACTTAGAATAAGGAGAAATAAGCTTTGCACATATACCATTAGCCAGATTGTTAGAGTTATCAAACATTTACTAGAAGAACCATAACTTTGTTCTTTTAAAATATAAGCGCTTTGTAAAACTCCCTTTTTGTGTTATATTTTTATAACAGTAAAATATACCTACAGACATCTTAAGTTTGTACTGCAGTGGATTTTAACAAATAACTAACTCATGCGAACCCCATTTAGACTGAGCCGTAGAATGTTATGAAGAGTCAGAAGCCACGTTTATGCTCCCTTCTGGTCACTTTCCCACCCTAAGAGTCATTTTCTACCCTGATTTACAATATTGCAATTACCTCTGGCTGTTTTTAATATTGTGTATTTGGAGTTATACAGTACATCTTCATTGTGTCTGACTTCTTTTACTCAATATGAAGGCTTCATTTATGTTCTTGCCAAACTTCATGTATTTTCATCGTTGTATAGTATTCCACTATATGAATATAGTACAATTTTATTTCTCCATTTACTGTTGATGGATATTTGAGTTGTATCTAGTTTTCAGTTATTATGAATGAAGCATTTGAATAGATATTAGTGAATGTTTTTACAGCACACATGCCCTCATCTCTGTTGGAAGTACAGCTCTAATATATATATAAATATATATATATATATATTTATATATATATATACACATACATCTTAATGACATTTTTTTTCTTTTGCATGTGGAAATGTAGTTAGCTATAGATGTACAATTCTCTTGAAGCAAAGGTACTGAAGCAATGAAGAAAGTAAATTTTATTGGGAGGCTAGAACAAAAGAGTTGTTATTACTTAGAATAGTTAGGTACTTGATCATTTTGTATTTAACAATGTTGAAGCCCAATTAATTATCATAAATTATAAAAAGTGATAACAATATAACATTTTACCTTTCTTATGCCAAATTAAAAAATTTATATGCTAGTTTTCCACTTCTGTCTGGAATATTTTTAGTATAACTTCTCCTGCAATGCTAATTTTTAACATTAACTCTAAGCACATATGCTTAGGAAAGCAATTATAACATTTTAAAAATTATTCTGTCCATTAGAGCAGATGGTTCATATTTGACCACAGCACTCACAGGTAGCATTTACCATAGGAAACTGGCAAACATCAATGGGTCTTCTAATTTTTTATTTTCAATCAGCTGAGTTTTAAGCATTGACCATTGTGTTTCATGAGTTTAAACAATGAAAAATTAATGGGCTAGATCCGAGTCTCAGGAGGCAAATGTTTTGTGATGTGGCCCTCATATCACAATGTTATATATTAGATGTAACATATAACACATAATACACACAGTGGTATGCCTTTTCCATTAGCATGGTGATGCTCTGAGACAGCCAAAGGCCAGGTTGCAGGGAGACCAGGTCTCTATGAATCTCTCTAGCTGCTGTCCATAAACCTTTAAATTAAAAAAAAATTATCATAGTAAGAACACGTAACATGAGATCTAGTCTCATGACAACTTCTGAAGTGCACAAGACAGTATTGCTCACTATGGGTATTACTTAGCCGTGGGGTCTCTACCCAGCTAATGACATCAGGGATTTGAGAAGGATCGGCTTTATTTTTGAGTCCACTGGCAAGGAGGTAGGAGATAAATCTGCCTCCCTGATTAAAAGTGGAAATGAGGTTACCTAGGTTTTTGGGACTAGAGTTAAGAACAAAGGGATTAAATTTCATTGGTGAAAAGTGAGTTAGCAAATAGATGTGGACTTGGCTGAAGTTCATTGACTAATCACAGGGTACTATTGCGAATAATGCTGCAGGGAAGCTGGCTGTTCTAAAACACACAGAACCAAGAGTTGAATGATGGGCGCCTGCAACTGGGAGGGGGAGCAAAGGAAAGTTGCTTATTGATAGGCATAAAGTGTCAGTTAAGCAAGAGGACTAAGTTCCAGAGATCTGTTGTATAACATTGTACTTACGAAAAGGAGTCTGAACGGTTAAACTGCTATCTGATCCTATGAGCACAAAAGAGGAAAAAAAAAAAACCTTGTCTAACTTTGTTCTTCAAGGCTTGTATTTACAGATAAGAGAGTCTGGACATCATCTGACACAGTCTGAGCAAGCAGAACCATACAGCCTTGAACTGAGCATCAAGGTCACTGAAGACTGGGAACACAGAGAGGGTGGGGGCTACCGAGAAGCGGGGGAGCACCAATAGAATTGCAAAACTCCTGTTATCTGAAGAAAGGCCTTTTTATAATTCATGTATGACGCACAGGTCTTCATGTGGCAGATGGCAGAACCCATTTAGAAGGTACAAGTTTGGGGGTCTTGGGATGCCCCTTAGTCTGCACTGCAACAATCCCAGGAGATTATGTATCTTTTAAGCCATACATTCCACATAACGAACAGACAGTGAGAACTCTTGACCAATATCAAGTGTGAAAATGAGTGCATAAGTACTTGTAATTGGTTTGCTCACAGATGCATGGAACATTTTATGGGGAACAGGGAGTATATAAAATAACATTGAATACATGGTCTCCGTTCTCAAAGGACTCATATTCACATAAGTACTATTATAATAAAATTTGAAAATTCTTAAATATAGTTTTGAGTGTCCACACAACACACACAATTTTAAAACTGGACTTTTAGTTTGTTACTCCAGTTTCCAAGTGGAACAACTTTGTATGCAAGAGAGTTAGATGAGCAGCCTGTTTCGAGGTATGTGTGGATAGTGCTTCCTTGTGATTTGGCAAATAGAGCAGGGTGGTTAATAGTGAAATCCCCAGAGTTGACATGTAGGGAATCAAACCTCCCCTCTGTCACTACCAGTAGTGTGACCTTGAGCAAAGTACACAAACTTTATTTGCTTTAATTGTCTCATTTGTATAGATTAAATGAGTTAATAAATACGAAGGGTTTAGAATAGTGCCTGGCACATTGTGAGGCATAAAGGAACAATAACTACTACTTGCCCTAAGCAACACTGTAGTGTACTATACTCAAGGAATGTAAATCTTTCAGTGCTACTCAAGGCTAAAACCCTTTGTAAATTTTGTCCCCCTCCATATTCACTTTGCAAGCATACCAGCAATGTGTATTTCACCATATACTCATCTTCCTCCAAATACAAGGAACACCAAGACTTTAATCAAGAGTCTCCCCAATGAGTTGTATTAGGCATGCCGCAGATTTTCTGACTTAGTCATCAATCACCTATTGTGCAGGCATCATGACCTGCAATTCGTGACAAACTAAGGCCAACTGAGGTTGGTTAACTAGTCTAAGCTTATGTGGTTAACTAGTCTAAGTGGTTGACCTGGGCGGGATCCTACTTTTTGTGATTTGAGAATCCATCTTGTGACAGATTTTCAGATGGGCCAGACCCAGAATGAAAAATAATGTTTTTAAAATCAACTGTATGGATCCTTGTGCCAGGTCACTTTTGAGTAGCTTAGAAGTAGCAATTTCTTGTGTTTATTGCTTGGAGAAGATATATTAGGTAAAATTGGCTGTCACCTCAGTTTCACTTGACCTGTAAAAGCTGTGTTGTTTTATGAGCAAAATCAGTTGTGAGCATTTGGTATTCTAAATTATAAAGTCAATACTGAAGAGAATTTCCCCCTTCACTCTCTCTTCTCTGCAGAGTTTGAAGTTGATACTCCTTGTTCCCTGCCATTTTGAATTCACTTTGGTAAAAATAAATGAAAACAAAACAAACCCCCATGAATTAAAGGCACAGACTTAAGTAGAATTCGTTCATTCAAAACGTTACCTAGATAGAATCTGAAATATTACTTTACTGATTTTGCTGCCACTTCCATGCCCACCTTTCTGGAAATAACACATAGATTGGTTGCAGTGGCTGGGGTCTAAGTTATGAGGTCCTGGCCCTCCTCAGCTAAGGGGCAGACGTGGGACCCAAGCAAAAACAGACTCTCTCACTCTGAACACAAATCTTGAGCAGAGAGACAACAACAAGATGTGAAAGAGCATTTTGTGCACATTTGGTGGTTTTGGAGAAAACTAAATGTTCTTCAGTTCCTGCTCTCTTGATACACAGAGCTACTCTTTGTTGACTGAGGAATAATTGGGCTATAATTGAATCAAGTGGGGGTGCACTGGCCGGGCGCTCTGGGCTCAGCGTGTAGGCAGGGAGGTTTGTGGGGACCTCGGGGCCAGGAGGCTGACAGGCCTCCCAGCCCCTGGTGAATCTTTACTCTTTCTTTGGGCTCTCTCTGGTGTTCTCTTGGTCTTTTCATCTCAGCTGTTGCTTGTCCTCGTAGCTGTTCTCCACCCACTCCACCACTAAGGCTTCTACTGCACCTGTGTATGCTCGGCTCGGATGTGCCCAGTTACACATGCCCACACCATACTCCAGGGGTCCACCATCAGGCACGTGGACCCCAAGCCCACTCTCCCAAGCACTTCCCGCATTCAAGGCTGCAGGTGATAGCCAGAGGCCAATGGCGCAAAAGCCAGAGGAATCTTCATTTACCCTACAGTAATATTAGATGCCTTAGTAAGATGAGGATTGAGTAACATGATTCACTTAAAGACCCTCATACATTGCATGGAATACAATGACATTATATATATATAAGTATCCACTAAAACAGAGAGTATTTCTCAATTGCAGAGCACTTTTGTCAGAGATTTTAAGGTGTACTACTGACTGAACATTGTTTCTTTTGGAAAAAACCAAAACCAAACACATTAGATGCAGGAAATATTAAAAAACTAATTCGCAGTAGTGTCCATTTCTCCTCATATATACATCATGCTTCAGAACAACAATCACAGTTGGGTCAAAAGTGTTCCCTGTCAAATGTGGCCATTGGCAGTGTAGTGCCAACAAGGCACAGGGCAAGTTCTCTATGATCCGGGCAGATGGGTGAAAGAGGAGTCCTGGAGCCCTCAGTGGCTTTTTCAGGCTTTTAATGTTCTTTTATAGTGAGGCAACCAGGTGCAGGGCAGGCAGGGGGGCTTCTTAGCCCGCGGCGAATCTACACGCTCTGCTCTCTGGCGTTCTCTCAGGGGCTCCGCTGCAACCCGCCGCTCGGTCCTCTGCTGCCATACCCTGTTCTCTGCTGCTGCGCTGTGTCCTCTGTGATGCTGCCCTTGTATGCGCAGTCTCTCTAGGCCCAGGTGTGCCCACTCAAGCATGCCCACACCCTGCTTCAGGTGCTGCCATCAGCCATGCGTGTAGGACTGCAGGGGTCTATTATTGATGGGAGGGCAGAAAAACCTGATTACCTCATTTACCTTACAGGCAGTTTCCTGTGATGTAATGGTAACTGCTGCTTGGGCTCTGTGCTTGGTTAGCGTCCTTGGGATGCTGTCAAATAATTTAAACACCAGAGAGTATTGTGGGGTTGTACGTGTCTTTTGTTTGTTTACATTTCCCTTTTGGCTTTCCCTTTTGGCTGTTAATTGAATTTTAAATAAGTACAGAGTTTGTCTGGGCCATACTGGAATCTTTGGACAGATTTAACAAATGAATGTTCTTGACACAGCAGTTGTTTCCAACAATTGAAAATATGCTCTCTTTTCTCAGAATCTTGGCATTTCTTATCAACTTCAGTTGCATTAATGATTCAGTGTATGGTTATTAATTTTATGTATACCCCAGGTACTTTTTCTTTTCCTTATTGCATTATAGTGGAATATTTAAAAGACCTTTTAAATGACAATTATGTGAATTTAAATTTGCCAGCTGTCAATGCAAATAGTTCCACAGAGGTAACAGACTGATGAACTGATGTTCCCCCACCCCCGCATCTTATTAATTCCACAAATGTACAGGCAGTAATAACTGTCTCTAAGTATATGCCACCAGTCATCCTTACCCCTGCATTCTCAGCCCTGACTGCATAACGAATCACCTGGGAGACCTAAAGCAACCCCCAGATTCTCAGGCTGCATCCTAGACAGTTAACTCATAGTCTGGAATTTTATTTTGTAAGCTCTCCAGATGATTTCGGTGTGCAGTAGAGGCTGAGAACCTCTATTTGACCAGTGGTTGGTGAGTCTCTATTGACAAGTGTAAGACATACCTTCATTGCAGAGAATGTTAAACTATGAAAAGCAAAAACAAACAACCACGTTTGCTTTTGAGAATTAATAGGGCATTATCATTATTGTGATTAGCCTAGCCCCAGGAAGACTCAGACTATGAAAAATACCATATTGGGTCAGACCAAGGTTGTCGAAAGGATTTTCCTTACTTGTCCTTTATAGCGTCTTTGAAAATTTCTATTAGAAATGTGCTCCAGTGATCTTTATGTTATGCCAAAGACCTGCAAAATACTTAGGGATAAAGCCCGATATCCCAGACTTCTAAAGGAAAAGAAAATAAATGAAAGCACACATGTGAAATGCACCTGCATCTCTTGTCACCCGAGAGGCCCTCTGTGCTGCATGTGATCCACTGGGGTTCTCTGTCATGCTCAAGGCATGGGAACCAGATGCTCAGATTTCCTTCCATCAAGGAAAACTATCCCCTTCCCTTGGATGATGGGTCACTAGCTTACCCTCATGTAAGTCTTGTAGTTGGTAACTGCAGGACATTTTAACTCATGGTCTGAGTTGAAGTCTTGGAATTTAATAAAGACATGGAATTTGATAATGGCATGGAGTTTGGCTGGACCTCAGAAGTTTCTAATATTCATTTCTTTCTGATAGGTATTTGTGGGTTTTTTTCCTGCGGGTATATCAGGTCTGCACATATCAGTTAAAGTTTACAAATTCTGCAAAGCCTATTGTATTACCAGTGAAGAAGCCAACCTCTTGAGAAGCTGCAACTAACTTTCAACTGCTCATAATTTTAAGCCTATCCAATCAGTAAGACTGAAGACTTATTTCCTCACATCTGACAGCCGCCCTGTCCAGCAGGCGATCAGAAAACTATTGAGAGGAGTGGTCTTCTCACAGATCAATGTGGAAATGAGCATCACAGAAGGAACAATTAGGATCCTCATTTACCTCAGATGATTGCTCAATATATTATGGCTTTGAAATAGATTTTTAATGTGTCCTGAAAGACAAATGACTCCTTTTCCTAAAAATTTCCTGGCTTACATTCCTTCATTAAGTTTTTACAAAAGAATTCAACAAACATTTTGCCAAATTCAAAATTGTTTTTCTCAGGAAAAGGGTGGTAAAATTATTACTGACACTCAATTGAGATCTTAGTAATATGAAAAAAGGGAGGGGGTGGAACTATGGCATCATGAACAGAGCCACACAAATAAATAACACCTCGCACACCATAGCATTCATTACAAGTCAGGTGCTGCTCTGGATTGTTTTACATACATCATTAGATTTAATCCTCAGAACACTATTTTTAGGTCCACTTTAGAGATGTGCAAATTGGGGGTGAGTTTTCATCATTTGCAACAGGTACACAGATGGCGTGGAGCTGTGGGCCAGAATTCAGCAGTCCTGGCCAGATGCTGTGTGTTTGCTCAACCACTGTGCATTGTCGCTCTCAGGGTCTCCGGTAATGCAGATTGTAGAGGTTACTTAGTAATTAATACTTGTGTTTAATGTGTCTTTCAGCTCCATTGTTCAAAAACTACATATGCAGTATCTTGCTTTACGTCCTTTTCATTGTAGCTTCACAATTGACTATTGTCCTTCCTAGAGAATTTTAGCCGGGGTTGAACCACTGAGCTATACCTTCATCAAGCTTCTCTCATCAAGCTTGTTTGTTAGCTTTGTGGTTTCATTTACCATGTTCGTTAAAAATTGTGGCCATACCTCAAAAGATAAGGTTTGTGAGTTGTTATAAGTTGTTAAATGAAATATCCGGTCATGCTTATCAATGAAATGACAATTGATGATCTTCTTTAATTATTAGAGAATTTTAGATAAAAATTGGGGAATAAACGGTAAGACTACCAGCCAAAACATTAACCTTTTTAGATTTCATGATGAATATTTATTTTTACCTGATGGGAGAAAGAAATAAAATAAGGGCAAGACTCATGACAGCTAAGGGTATATGAAGCCTATTTTGAGTTGCTTCCTTAATGCTTTTCTCCTCTCTCCACCACTATAGCCCTCAGGAAAGGGACCGGCTAATGGAAGACTGAGAAGGAGATGTGGAAGCAGTCTTCCCTAGACAGGAGGAGGCAAATCAAGCCCCTCTCCTTACTACGGAATGCGGGAAGGTGAAAGAAAAGGTAGGGTCAGGAGACCATCCTAGGCCCTTGACACCCCTCCCCCTCTGCTGGGACTTTATTTCAGAGGACTCTTCTGGGGAAGTAGGGACAAACTGTTAGGTGTAATGTGAAGGAGGCTGTAAGGAAAATCCAAAGTGGCCCCTGCCCTTTTAAAGTGTAGAATTCAATGATTTTTAGTGGTATTTACAAGGTTATAGAATCATTACCATTATCTAATTCTATACCTGCACTTGTGGCAGAGCAGAGGAGATTATAAATCCAAGGGACCAGACTGAAGTTTCCACACATTTAACTAGGTGCTTCCATTATTCCCTCTTATTCAATACCCCATATTCTGTGTGTCTCCTAAAAGCTGATTCTTCAGACCAAGGCAAGACTATGCTTGTGTCCGATGTATTATGTCAGGTTGAGTATTCTCTGAACACCATCATATGTTTAAGTAGCTGGCACAAATATTTGAAGAATACATCCGGGTATCTTTAGCATGTTCATATAAA
The DNA here is from genome assembly GCA_004024925.1 of Scalopus aquaticus. NCBI lineage: Eukaryota > Metazoa > Chordata > Mammalia > Eulipotyphla > Talpidae > Scalopus > Scalopus aquaticus. The sequence continues at coordinate 76,415 of PVIJ01001911.1, forward strand.
TTTAAGACAATATGATAAGGATTTTTTTTTTGATTGACTGCTTCAGAAACAGCAATTCTGACCCAATAGTAAGCTCTCCTTAAATAGATGGGCAAAAGATGAATGCACAGATCAGAGGTGGAAAAAAAGGGTCTCATTTCCAGAAAATATAGTGATTTCTTGTAACTCACTCACTCTTATGAGGAAATAGTGAGGATCAAAGTTCCACGAACTTTAGTACCCTGAGAAAAGCAAAAAATGCCTAATGTGTTCCATCAGGTTGTAAACAGAAGAAAACTGGAGCAGAGATGGGACCAATAGAGAAAGAGGAAAAAAAAATCATAGTATATAGGGGTGAGGAAAGGGGAAAGCAGAGAAACCAGGGGTGGACACTGCCTGTGTCTCTTCTGACACCTACACACTTTAGTTGATGTTTTTTTCTTAATAAAAAATAAAGACAGATCATTTATAAAGGGCCATAACAATGTAAGGGAGATCAATAATGTAATTATTTAATGTCAAATATCTTGTTCAGCCATTCAAGGAATTGTTGAAGGAAACAGGTTTGAAAAAAGTCAGTGATGCTCTATTTTGCAGGACAAGCTTATGGCTCTTTTCAGAGCAGTTTTGTTTAAGTAAGCCCCCTGTATTTGGAGGTAGAACCTCAATAGCATCTAGACTATAACCTATAAAAGTTTCAGATTAAGTTAAGATTCAGTAGGTAAATAATACCAGGAGACAGTGTGAACCTTCTGGGGGAAATGTGGGAGGAACACTTGCTTTCAAGAGCCAGGGAGGACTTTCCAATGACCCAGTGTTATGATAAAGGCAAATTATCACCCACAATAGGCAATCACTAAGAAATGCTAAAGAGACATAGGATGTTCTCTCATAAAAATCATTTATTGGCACACTGGAAATATCAATTTTTCCTAGAACGGTAGCTGTATGCATCTATAATTGCAATTCAGTGTAAACTACATGTTACAAGTCACTGGAAATCTAATCAGCTGGATGAACTTAATATAGAAAGAGTAACTATGAGTCTACAGCGGCCCAGCCATCGAGTCTCCAATATTGGAGAGTAAATCAAATATCAAACTAGTGTTGTCCTGCAACAGAGTTTTTCTGTAGCCAAGAAAAACCAAGACAGACATAAACAGGATAGCACCCATTCAATAAATTAGGTACACTTAACTAGAAAAACACTGTAATGGAGAAATTATCTAAATAAAGTAAGCACAAAAGTAAATTATTAGCTATTTACACAAATTACTTTTTGCCAAAATGTTAATGTGTTAGCTTTCTCATTCTACATCTGCTCTTATTTGTTATTCATTTTTTTTCTCCTGGTAGATGTCTTGGCTTACTGGAAAATGTTTAAACAACTACTCAGAACCTCTTTCCAGGTCCTAAAAACTTCATGTTTTTTTCTAAAACTTCATGTCAAACTAAAGGATCTGAAGGGTAATTTACATAAGTTTCTCTCTAGATAGCAGGACTAAGCATCATTATTCTGTTATCAATCATAACAATTTCAGTTTCTTCCAAACATTATTTGAACTACTCCAAAAAGTTCGGTTGTGAGTGGCAGCAGAGTGGATGGATTTTGCATTTATAGCAAGCACAGGTAATGCGTGTGGAGACAAGCATGTTTGTCCTGAGAATATGAACGCTGTGGGCTGCAACTTCAGACCCCCCCATACTGAGAATGGGGTCTTTCCCTCTGGTCAGCAATTTTTTTACTCACATCCATTTTTAAGGCTTAGGATCACTGCAGCATTAACAAACAAGAATGCCGACATCACTGCTATCAAAGGAAGGCTCTGTGATGGAAGCAGCAGGTCCAATAATCAAGATAGTGTGGTTGAAAGGCATTGAGTTGGTCCATTACTGTGATGTGGCCAGAATGCATGGATTTTCAGCATCCTGCTACGGGATCTGAAAGATCTTTCCAGTGAGCCTCTTTGCCCCTGTTTATTTGCTTTCTAGAGCTTATAGCAATTTGCAATTGTTTTTGTTTGTCCTCCTAGGGGAACATAAAGTCTAGGAGGTCCAGATCACACCTGTGTATTCACCCTTGTGTCTCCTGTGTCTAGAATAGTGCCTGGTTCATGGTAGGTTCTCAATGAAAAACTTGTTGTAAATAAACACACCAACTCATTAAGTCCCCTGGTCTGCCTGTGTCTGGAGACTTTACAATTTTATTTAGTGACTGGGTTTTCTGGCCTGTCTAATGATCTTTCCCTGCTGTGAACCTTTGTGTGATGGTGTTGTTGGTATTTTTGTGCTTCGCTAGATGGTGAAACTCCCCAGCGCTACCTACACTGCATGGGAGGACACAGGGCAAGAACATTCTGGGAGGTAAACTGCAGGATCCAAATTCAGCTCTTTCTGCCCTACTTCTCCCTACAGTCTTGTTTCACAGAAAGCTTAAGAAAAAAGTGATCAGGAGAATTTTCTGTTGGCAGTGCCAGTTCAGTAAGTTGCCAATAACATGATCAGAAAGAAACAAAACATAACTCATCTACATAAAAAATTACATTAAATACAAACAAAATCTGGAAGTGAAATGAAGTGACTGGGTGGGCTGCCTAGGTTCCGTATTGGTTAGAACTGCTGAAGGTGGAAGGGGCTGCAGGCATGACAGCAGTGGAGAGGCTGAGGGGAAAGGGGCAGAGCCGGGGGTGTGAAGACCATAGAGGACCAGCTTCTGGCTCCTCCATTCCCCTCTCCTTCCAGCTCTCTGTCATCCCGTGTGCTGGCGGAGCTCCTCGCTGTCGCTCTCAGGTGGAGGTAAGAACAGGCAGCTGGTGCCTCCACAGACATCCTTAGGCTATCGAGGCTCTGCTGGAGTAGAAGTCAGGGACTGGGAGCCCGGTGTGAAGCGTGACCTGGGGGAAGAGACTGTGAGTCCTGGCCGCTCTGCAGGACGCCCCCCAAAACTCCCCCTGCCCCCCAGGGCACAGTAGGTATACTCCTAATTCAAAAGGGGGTTCATTCTCACCTTTTTAACACAGATGTTAAAGAGATTTCTAGAAGAATACTGCCTGTGTAAGAACCTGGCTGGCCACCATGGTGGGCTCCCAAATCCAGGTGACCCTGGTAATATTGCTCGCTTTCACCTGCCTCTTTTAGGGATTCAGGCTGAAGACACAGGCCGTGATGTGCAGGTAGCAAAGACTGCTGGCCAGGTTGCAGCCATCACTGCCAAATCCACGAATAGAGATGAGCGGAGGCAGCTCTGTCCTTATTACTGCTCCAGTAGTTATTTCAACTAGGGCACCCCTTTTATTTTGGGATTGCTTAGGTGGTTGCTGGTTATGAAGAAGTCTTGGTCATGGACACGTACACGATTTCACTCATGTCTGTTCAACCCCGTACCTTAGTGAGAGCTATGTGGACTGACTAGAACCATTTCATGCAATCCTGTCATTTTGCCCCTTCTTGTCCCTATCTTCGTCAACAGTCGTTACCTAAAGACACGCAGAATGTCCTAGAAACTCCGGCAGAGCACCAAGTATGACATTCTTTGAAAGGAAAACTGAAAATGTGGAAAGCTCTCAGTGAGTCTCAGACTCACTTCTAGGCCATTTCTGGTTTTCTTTCTTTCTTCTAATGCAGGGGCTGGCAGAAACTGTAATAGATTAGATTTCAGCCTCCCAGAAAACCTAATCTAGTTGCTGGGAGAGAGAAGGGCAGAGGTCGCTGGGCTGTAATCATTTTTATTGCATGTATTGAGAAGCAACAGGGGATTTTTTATAATGGTTCCCAGGACTGCGATTCTCAACAGAGCAGACATCACATGCAGGAGTTCAGATTCTCAAGCCTCTTAAGAACGTCATTTCATCACTGAGGTTCACAGGTAAGAATCAGAGGCCCAGCTCAAGAGGACGTGGAAGCCCAAGTCCCTCGTCCTTTCCTCATAACTCTGACCCTCTCCCCACTCATTCCCCACTCTGCCCTAGCCCACTCCTCTTGGCTCTTCCTTGCCCTGGCAAGGCCCCTCATGCCCTAGACATTTTACCTAGACTGATCCCCCTGCTGGCAACCTCCACACAGATTACTCCCTCACTTCGTCATGGCTCAGCTCTGCTTCTCTTCATCCCCTTACCCCACTCTTGGTCTTTTCTCCATTGCATGGACTGATTGCCTTCCAATGTGTTATATAATTATTACAGCAACTGCATTTGTTATTTATTGTTTGTCTCCTATAACTAGGATGTAAGTGGTAGGAAGGCAAGTAAGTTGTGTTTTCTCTAACTCCAAATATGTGTAACAGTGCTTACATGTTAAAGGCATCAACAGATATTTGTTGAATGAATGAGAAGAAGTGTTGCTTTACAGCTACAATAAATCATAAGTAACTAATTCATAAGCGGGGACTATGTATTCTACCCCCAGAGCCCCTCCTCAAGCAGAGTAAGAATGCAGAGAAGAGGTTCAAATTGCTGATAATGGGGCTAATACATGAGTCTTACACCTTCTCTGTCCAGGCATTCATGGGGCTTTGCCAAGTCATTTCATTTGTTTTCATGCCTGCGGGTTCAAGAGTCTCACTTCCATTGGAGATGAAACTAGGGCTCTGACAATTAATCACCAGCAAAGCATGAAGTGAATTCCTTTCCCACCTGCTTTTATCTAGACTATGTCCCAGTATAAAGGGCTTAGGTGGGTATGGAACCACCTCAGAGGCCAAAATTAACCCTTTCCTTCCTGCTTTGCCCACATCTAGGCCTTGGCCTTCCAAGGGGCTCCCTCTCTCATGGATTGATTAATCACCCACGCAGCCTTTCAGCGGGCGCTTCCGCGGAGGGCCCGGCTTACCTGCACGTTCCTGTTCAGGCTGACTGCCGGGAAGAACATGCCCTCCACGTTCTCAAATGCTATGGGGCCTTGCTGTTCATCGTTGATAAAAAACGTCAATGTTTTTCTATTTAGGTCGAGGAGGACCCCAATTGTGGCCCCCTTGGTGATCCCTCCCTCAGTTCTGTGGGAAAAGAGAACAACTGGGTTTCACTTGTTTGTCATTCTAGAAGTTCTCCTTTTTGTATGGTTAAACCATGTTTCTCAACCTGCTTAAAGCAATCCTCCCCCTTCCCAGGAGCCTTTTGAAATATTTTTTTGCCCTCTAATACCACCCCCTCACATAAAGTTTTAATACCACAGATATATGGTATATCTGTTTATGTGCTGTATGCATAACTGTGCTATATACCCAAAAACGAGTACAATTTTTTTCTTGCCCCGCACCCCCAAACCAATTTTCACTCCCTTGGGGGAGGTATTTCCCCATGTTGAGAATGTACAGGCTTAACCCTGTGGCTCTGCTGTTGCTGAGAGTGAGCTCATTCAGATGGGGTCTCTACCACTGAACTTCAGCAGTAGAAAAGAAGAGAATAAAACCCCAAAATATATTGCCTTTGGGCTTTCAGACTTTGCCTATAGCTATGTTGCACACTTTGCACAAATGGTGTGAACTAAACATCATTAAAACTAAAATGATTTAATTTGAAGGTCAAAATAAAGCAGCATTTAAGCTGAACCTAAAGAGTATGAAACACTGGATTTGGGGCTTCTGCTAGCCATTAGATTAGAAAAATTCATTCCAGAAAGATGGCAATTTTTGGCACATTGAGTTTCAATTAAGAAGCTGGAGGTTCTCTATAAAATGGCAGCATTGAAGAAGAGGCTTCTTCCCCAGTAAATGAAATAATCATATAGTTGAGGATGGAGCAATTTCAAAGAACCTGCATTCAGATGTCATTTACAAGGAATTGTGTCTTATGCTTCAATTGATGGTTTCACAAAAACCATTAAGGATCAATGAACAGATTTGTCTTTTTTTGCCTCTTTGAAATCTAGCAATATTGAACTTCATTCTCATCTCAGCAGAGCAAAGAAATCGCAGAGTGCTGTGCTTTTCCCCGGCATGCAGAACACAGATTGTACATAGCTGGCAAAACAGGTTTTTACGTTGCGTCTTGCTAATTCACAGCATCAACAATGACAGCACAAGTGACATGCAGTTTGCATGCAAGCAGGCGCGTTCAGATTTAAGAATGTGTTTCTCCGCCTAGTGTGACAGTTGTGTTATGCTTCGCTCCTTCACGCCCACATAAAGAGGCTGGAAGGGGAAAGTAAGCATGGCATATGGGTGGGGGCATCAGGAATCTAGTGACAGAGGCTCCTCCAAGTGTGAACCCCTGAAGATAACCACACATCTGCATCTGGTAGCTCTGTCATCAAGTTGAAATGGTATCCTGTTCACTTCAGGTAACAGCGTATAATACACACCTGAATAGAGACATATAGAAAATATCTAAGGGAACAGGAAATGGGGACCCTTGGAAACTTGCTGGCTAGGGAAGGGACAGCAATCGGGGCACCAGAAAAGCCGGAGTGAAGTTCATTATCCTCCTACTGCCTGACTAAATATAACTGTATTTTTTTCTCATACATCAATGAGAATGTATCCTGGGGAAATTCTAAGGCGGACCAAGGTCCATGAAAGAACCTAGGAAACTTTTGACAATACCCTTCAGGAGGAAAACACAAACCAAATAAAAAAGGAAGTCTAGGGAAAATGTCCAGTCTGAATTACATCATAATTGCCTATATTGGGGAGGTAAGCTTAGGGGAAACCTTTGGAGAAAGACGTAAGAAGATTACTATGTTCTCTTTCCCCAGCAAATTGAGAGCTCTGAATTCAGACAATAATGAGAGTGTACATTAACTATAAATTTATTCACATTGGCTTTCATAAGATTGAGTTTAAGGAGGCGTCTTTCCTGAGTGTGGCATTCATAACAATCATAATAAGAACAATGGCTTCTATTTTCAGGTGTCTCTGATGTGAGGAGGCATTTCTGCACATTTCATTTCATCTTGAGAACAATCCAACCAGGGCAAATATTATTTTCCTAATTTGGTCAGCTTGGAAATAGTGGTTCAGTAAAACTAAATAACTTGTCTAAAAGTACTTCTAGACTCTGGTAAGTTGTACGTTTGGGGAGTTAGAATCCTGGCTATCCATAGGGATTCTTGGTTTCCAGCCATGAGTGGAATATAGCAAAGAAATCAATAAGGAAACCAATGAAATCAGGCTGGACCTAGCTATGAGTTGTAGAACTCCTGGGCGACTTAATGAAGGTGGTCTCCCCAGCTTCCTGGATGTATCTCTTTAACAGGCCTTGGAATGGGGGCCCTCATCCTTGACCAGAAGCCAACGTGAAGAAGGCTTGGTGGGGGGCTGCAGGGTACCTGTTGGTGTGCGAGTTGTTGTGCATGAACCAGCTCCGGTTATTGTCCACATACATTGCCCAAGCTTTGTCGTCCTTCCCTAACATCACATCCTTCATCACGTCCATGCGAGCCACGCCAAAGGCAGGGTCGGGGTGGTTGTCATAGCGATCCACAGTCAGCTCCCAGTAGTGGACGCCCTTGGAGAAGCCGGTCTTGCCCAGCACCACCCGGTCATCATAGCTACTGCAGGTCACAGTCAGGTTGTCATTGGAGAAGATGATGTCAGAGTGCGCCGAGCCAGGGTCGAAAGCAAACCAGGCCACTGAGAACAACAGAAGTGAACGGGGTTACTGAGAGGGCCCCCAGGAGCTCAACACCGGCACGCGCTCCTGGGCGGGTGAGGAGCCTGTGTCCCATTTTCATGCTGCCATGCAGGAAGGAGACGTCCAGGGCCAGAAGGGGCCAGAGTGGGCAATCGGGGGGCACTGGGAGCTGGTATTCTCTGCTCTCAGAAGCAGAAGGAGGACACACGACAATTCAGCAGGGGTTACCTGGCTCAGCCTGCACTCCCAACCAGGTGATCCGGGAGTGAAGTGACATCGATTTTGGAAGGTGCAAGTCCCTTCACCTGGTGACTGGCAGGACAGTACACCAGAGACATAAAGGGAGAGGGATATGCTAAGAGGCCTGTGTAACCCTGAGGCGGGAAGGCTAGGGTCTAGAGTCCTAGATGGAGGAGGGATAAAACACACGGAGTGAAATCAGGAAATATTCCTTTGGCAGAAGTGCTAACATGTAGTCATTTTGAAATTTTCCTTAGTGCTACAGCAAGTTGAAAAGCTGTGAAGTTATCAGCAACATATACTGCTTCTCATGAGTAATGTGACTTGGATGTAAGACAGGCTGCTTCCTTCATCTAACTTGAAAATACAGTTTGCGTGTTGCTCCTATAACTAATATGTCAAAGATGTTGCTGGAGCAATAGATGTTTTGGACGTTGGTGCAGTGGAATGAGGTCTTGGTGTACACTCTCGAGCCTTGGTTCTCAGTGCCTCCTGCCCGTCCCACACTCCCGAGAGATGAGATTGCTGAATTATTGAACCTGTGAGTCACCTCACATGCACTTTGGTCTCTGCTATTTGCAACAGAATAAGGTTATTCCATACCTGCCAACAGCTTTTTAATGTCAACTGTTGTCATTCCGGTGAAAGGCATGGGAGAGAGAAATAGGAAGCAAAATTGACATTGATAAGAAAACATGTCTCTTTGGATAGACTAAAACCAAAAATGGGCTCAATTTAAAATGCTACACACACTACAATATTGGTTCGACTTATACTTTTACCCACACTTCCCGCTCAATAGAGTGCTTGACATTTATTGATGTATATACAACAATGGGGTGGGGGTTGATCTTCGTGGGATAAAATTTAAAGCTATAAATATCTTTTCCACTTTTCTAAGTATTTGAGTAACTCTTAGAATGACAATTAGACAACATTATTGACATAAAATAAGCTGCTGCCATTTATTTTTTGAAGGAAAACGAGCATACCAGTCACATAAGTAAAAGGTAACAATTACAATAAGTATACTTGCCTAATTGAGAGTAAGGTGCAGATTGTGGCTCAAAATTGCATCCTATAAAGAGATACTACACATCAAAGCTATGAAACAACAACCAAGTTGGTAAAAATTATTTGCATACACGTTAAAGCACCAGCTGAATACAGTCACCGAGGCCTGACTCATGAAAAACCAAAGCCCATTCTCCGTTTGTTTCCATTGTTGGGGACAGACTGCTTCTCTGCTCTTTCAAAATAAAAAGTACATCTTTTTTTCCATTCAATCCAGCCTCTTCCAATTGATTGTAGATTCCATAGCTTAAATTTTCATCAACTTCCAACTTCAATCTTTCCCACTAAAATTCTCATGTTAACAAGGCTTACCATTTAAAAATGAGAAAATTCACCCAATTGAGATGGAAAATCAAAGGGTCTTGCTAAAACTCTGCGCCACATCACTGTTCCAAGCCCTTCTAGCTTTGCTTATGCCAGCAGGCCTTTGTTGTGACTTGAACTCAAGTTCAATGATACACATATAACTAAATGTGTAATCCACATATTAATAAATATGTCTGATAATTGCTAATAATCACACAAATTAAGTGTCGGAAAAACACAAATTACCTCATCTCCTTAGATGTTTTACTATCTCAATACTTCTCACCTAAGGGAGGGGTGGTGGCGGGTGGGGATGGGGATGTCTCAGAGAGATTAGAATCACTTGAACTATTCAACCACCCCATTCTTTGAGATACCCTTCCTGTCCCATGAGAAGCCACATGGGGTGGAGGAAACTCTCTTGTCTTAACATGTTCAAAGATGTGTGAACTACAATTTCAAGTGATACCTGGAATTGATTTGGAAAATGTTTTTGATGAGTACTAGAGAAGAGAGAAAGAATCATTTAATTTTTGAACTCTGAAGGTCCTTATATGCTTATTTCTAAAACAATTGAAGGATAACACATTGAATAAAAAAGAATTTTGGAAGGATTAAGACAGCATATTGCTAAAGGACTAACACTTGAGGTAAAAACACAAATTTAAAGGTGATGGTTTGACTTTTGGTTATTTTACTCTGGGATAATTCACATACAGATAAGTCATTTTCTCCCAACTCTGCCAATTTTTTATGTTTAATTTGTATCAAATATCACTTCAATTCCTATTGATGGGTTAGAGCTCAGTGAGTTTGGAAATACATGGAGTTTTAAAATTGAATCTTATATGCAGCTTTGGAATAAATTTATAGAATTTGAATAGGGCTTTTAAAAATTTTAAATGAATCATGCCTGGTGCAAATCTTTTCCAAAACAAGTTTTCTAAAATCCTTTTATAGTACTTTAAACACACCATCATACATGTAAGGTTTAATGATACAACTAGAACAATGCTGTCAAACACAGCTATCAAATACCCCAAATCCACATTTCATTTTATTCTTGAGACAATATACATTACAAAGACCATAACAATATATCAGTACATTAGACACGAGTGAAAAGAGTTTGTAACAAAGCATGTTTGAAAGCCAGTAGTGCACAGAGAAACAATAAGAAACATAAAAGCACAAAGAAAAGATGTCATTTTAAAGAGAGCTTGAAGTCCCTGCATCCTTTTTGCACTGTCATGCTGTGGCCTTCTTCATTCCAGAATGTGGGATGAGCAAAAAGAATAAAATAAACGAAAGAAACCTTTGAAAATGTGAAATGTGCATCATATGTATCCGTGATTATAATATAGTCCTGAAGAGATCAAATAGGTCTGCAGCTTAGATATTTTCAGATTCTATTTGCTAGACAGAGTTCACTGCACAGTAACACAGGTCTAGCTTCCCTGAAATCAGCCAAAAGCCCTGTCATAACCCACTCGACTGTGGGGAACTTCCAGAAGGCCAGACTTTCTGATGACTAGGCTCTTTGGGTGTCACCCCGTTAAGGGTTTCTAATTTGCTCCCTTTTGCTTGGAAAAAATCAGTCCTGAGCCCAACTGTCCTACCAATGAGCACAGACTTTTGCAGAAAATACTTTGACTTTCTGCTCTCTGGCTCACCTGCCTTGTAGGATGCATTCTGCTGTTGGTACTTTTTTACTTTGACTTGATTTTTTTTTTTTTTCAGTAAAGATCTCTTGAGTCTATGTTTAATCAGACCACTCCGGGCTAGATGCACTGATCCAGTCTCCCAGACACAGCTGGTTTCCTGGATACAGCAGGGTTGCAAACCTCCAAACTAAGGCCCCAGCCTCCGGTCAGCCAGTGCGGGTGCTGTGCTGTGCCACTGCATGTGATGACAGCGGGTCATCCATGGTGCTATCAGTTTGTGCAAAAAGAACAACTTCACTCATCAATCACTTTTCAGTGCCATTATACACTGACCACAGCTCAACGGTTGGTCCTCACATCACACAAACAAGAAAGCCACAAAGCTCCATTATCCAAACGTTCCTCATACCAGAAGCAGGCCACAGACACAGAGACTGGCTCGAGGCCCGCTCTACGCACATAAATGGCAAGAACAAAACAGGTATTTCAAGGATGCCTTCAAGGCACAGAGATTAAGAGGAAAGGTCAAAGGAGCTCAGCTCACCGGGTGCATTGAGAGACTGTAAAGAGGAATGCAAGCTCAGCTGGTGGGGTGAGGATCGCAAATCAAAGTAGGATCTCCCGGGGAAGCTGGGTTGTAGATTAAGGGTGGAGGAGAAAGGACTCATTCTACGGAGCGGCAATCTTTCCGAAGGCACTGGAAAAGGGAGTGTCTGTTCTTCTGAGTCTGTGTCTAAATGTAAGATCAATGCAAACTAGAGATCAGAAATCTGCTGCCTCCCCATGCAGGGTCCCCCAAGATCTGCCTTATCAATGCATTGGCACAAAGTCTCATCCATCCCTAGAGGTGCCACAGGATTTTACTAAACCAAAGTGGCTTGGTGCTGGGAGGTGATACATGGCAGGCAGGTCAGGACTCAGGACCACAGGACACTTTAAATATCATAGAAACTGTTTTTATGTCTGCCCAATTTTTAGTGGTAGACAAAGCATTTTGGAAGATTTCCTTTTAATTTAGATGGAATATTTTTATAGTTGAATTTAGGAACTTTAGAGATAAATTTTACCATTGATGACCAAGAGGACAGTAATACTTTATCCCTTTCTGCAATCTCTGAAGTTACTACCTGTATAACAATGCCCTTTGAAAGGTTTCAAAGATGGTAATTTTAACAACCTTTTTGATATTCCATATTCTCCCTTTTCTTATTTTATTTTTTACCATTTCTAAACAGAAGAGATGATTTTCTATACTAGCACATGCTTGGAATCACAGAGAAAAATAGGGCTAAACAAGCAGTCGGGGCAAGAGCCTTGCCTTTGTTTCTGGATCATGATCAGATCCTAGAGATGCCACTTGAGTACCTCTGGTTTTCTAGTAATAAAGAGACTGTGGGCAGGGGTGAGGTGCACTGGTGGCAAAAATGTCTAAATTTTCAGATTGTCAGGTATGATAGCAGACATAGTGGACTGTAGTAGCTACTATACATCAACAAGGACTCTCAATTACTTGATCTGGTAATTTTCTTGAACATTACTTCTAAATTCATGCCTTTCTCTTTTGTTGAACAATTAATGGTTCTATGCAGATCACCTTAGTTATTTTATTTTATATTTTTACTAGTTTAGACCTTATTAGAACTTAGCTTGATAGTAATTATTTAGCAAATACAGATGACAAGATATGGTATCTATGTCCAAAATCACCAAGGAACTTTCTTCTCATTGAAAAAATAATTTTTGTCTTGGTGGACAGAGCGTGTTCCTGGGAATACTTTCTGATAATGTGTCCCTCTGTTTTGACCACACTCTTAACCTATTAAAATGTTGTATCTGGGCATGTTCTACAAAAACAACTGGAGCAAGTGTGTGTAGACGTGAACCTATGTGAGGAGCTCAGAACAAGCACATAGGTAAGTTTTAGGTTAATACAGTCAAGAGTCAGCCTCATTTTCATTTCTGAACTGACAATATTAAAGCTAACTTTTAGACTTTAGACATATCCTGGGGAAAATCTGTTTACTTTTTTAAAAGAAAAGTATAAGCCAGATCTCAGAGAGAAGAAACAGCTATTTACAGAGTTAAGGCTCCATTTCCAATAATAATACATTTAAACTTTCGTTTTCCTAAACTTGACATGGTTTGGATGACTTGACATGTTTGATCATTTCTTCGTTCAGAAATGGTAAATGAGAAATGATTTTTATTATAATTGTCTCAAAGGGGAATTAGTTTTTTAGTTTAATTTAAAAAAACCTGAAATGTAATAACACTGCAAAAGGGAATGGGCTTCTTTTGTAGATAAAAGTCAGTAAAAGGATTTTTAAAATTGAAAAGATTTCACAAATTTGCTTGGAAATATATGTTTTTTAAAACCAGGTGGTAACAGTCAACTCACTATAATGGAAATATTGTTGCTTTAAAAGTTAAGGGAAAAAATATATACATATGTGTATATATAAATATATATGAATCCCCAAGAACTCATCTTTAAACTAGTGAAGAGACATGTGCAGACTTTGGGGCACATATACAACACCATTATGAATTATACTCACCTTTTCTATTCTCAGCACCAGGAAGAAGCACTTAGAGTTGGTGACAGCACCACTCAGTGGGGTGGGGGCTGAGGGTGGCTATGGCTATTCATGGGATTAATAATGTGACACTCAAATGGTTATTGCTTTTCTATCCACAGAAGGATGACCCAGTTTTCCTTGATCACTTTCTCTTGAATTATGCCCTCTGTTCTATTATGCCAAACTTATTTAATATCCACACTATCCAACCAGTCCATCTCTGCCTTTGAGTTTTTCCCACCTGTGATCTCCCATACCTTTCAGCTGGGCTCTTACCACATATTTTCTAAGCCGCTCCTAAAAAACAAACAAACAAACAAACCCCCCCAAAACAAAACAAAAAAACCTCCTACCTTGTCATGAAAACTTTCCAAAGAGCTAGAGCACCTCCCATCTGATCCCAGCCATAGTCCCTTTATGCCCTTCCCATGGATACGTAGTACAAATGTTTGGTTAGTGCCAGTTGGTCATCTATACCATTTCATATTATCTTGAACTACAAGAGTCTAAGAGGGAAGTTACTTTCCCCTGTAATATTTGAGGAGCAATCATCAAGATCCTTTTTGCTATCCACTGGGAAGAGGTGCTCTTCACCTTTGGGCAGCTCCCCAGTTTGGACTGTCACTATTGCTCATATTGGTCTGGATAGACCTCTCTGGGAGCTCTGCTCATCTACTACAGAATTGCTATGTGGGACCACACAGAACAGATCACTAGGTCTTTCAGTATTTAGAGGCAGTTGCTGATACCCTTTAAGCCTTTGCTTTTCTGGACTAACTAGAGCCTGTTTTCAGCCTTCCTCTATGGTAGGGATTTCAGGTCTTCATTTTCCTTGTCATGCCCCTCTGGACATGTTCATAGATGTGAATTTAAGACAATATTGGGAACAATATTTCCATTTCTTGGTTTAGCCAAATCATGTTTTACTCATACTGAGCATATACGCAAGTGTGTGTTCTGTGTGATGCCCATGGATATGGGGAGAATATACATCCCATTTCCACCCCAATCCTTTATAACACAACTATTGAGACATGGAGAAACCTTCGTCACTAATGTTTTACTAGTCAAGATGAAGAGGAATGAGGTTATTGTTTTTTTCCAAATACATTATACAAAGCTATGTTTGGGGTCATAGGTAACAAACAGGTAGATTATTATTAATTTCAAACATATTGATCATTAGAGAAAGATAAAGATTTTTAATTTTCTAACATGTTCCATCACATGCAGTGGGCCTGCCTGTTGAAGAGTTTTTACTGAGTGAAAAGAGTCTGGAAAAACAGTACACCAGCTGAATACTGTGGTGGTGATTCTAGGCTTATCGATAACTGGGGTGGGGGCTTTGTTTCCAATGGAAATGTGTCAAGATAGGCTTTCTTCCACCAGCTCTGCCAGTGACCATGGTTTTTCTCTTGCCCTTGCAGGACTGCTTTCCCTTTGCACTTGGGATTGGCTGGAGTTTGGAGTTGGGGTATCTTTTGGCTTAAAAGAAGCAATCAATAATTGCCAAAGAGGGCTTCCCTGGTGGTGCAACGGGTTAAGCGCAGTACTGTGAAGCTATCTAGAGCCACTGCAACATGAGTTGGATACACAGCCAGGGAGATTCCCACATGGCGCGGCAGGTCTCTGCCTCCCCCGCTGCTCCCCTCAGCAGTGTATTTCCATCGGTCTGTCTGTTCTGCTCCCCACTCTGTCTCTGGTGAATCCTCTTATCACCGCACGCCTCTGGCCTATACCCCAGCTTGTATGCATAAATAAATCTTTAAAAAAAATTGTCAAAGAAATATTGGGGGGCGGCTGATACTTCCCATTTCTTGACTTTTGGGTTTCAAGGTGAAAACAGAATGTCTAGGTGTGGTGTAATCCCTATGTGGTTTTCTGTGTATTTCTTTTACCTGCTCATTAGCTAACATTTACTGAACACCTATCACATGGCAGGCATCGTATGAGAACTGAGCAACTGGGAAACAGGATGCTGGCAGGAGAGCTGCCCATGGAAAGGTCATGATAGACAGAATATATATTATTGATTGGCTTTGCACTTCTAGGGGTGGGATTTCTTGACTGATTCCAACATGTACACGATATTAAAGCGAGGATGTGGATTGTTATAGATTGGATGAATGTTTTAGATTGTTTTAAAATTGTAAAACACAGTCTGTGTGGTGTTATTTTGGAATTCAAAGAGGAAAAGCAAATATTCTTGATGATAGTGTGTATCAATCCAGCTTCCTCTGTGACCTGGTAGCATTCTGGGTTATCTTTGCCTGCTGGGAACAGCTTCCTAACCTAAGCAGTTCTGGGTGCTGGCTGAACGTGAGGGCCGTATTCAGAGCGCAGTAAAGCCGGGTATGTCACTACAAACTGCACGTGCAGCGATAAAGATGAGTTTCAGTTCAGTTACAAACCAGCTGTAAAATAATTTGCCTTTGTTGGGAAGATTTTAAAAGAGAAAAAGAAATAATGAAGGAGACTGAGTTTCCTTAAACGATCTAATAAGCATCCAAAGTCACAATTAGGTCCCACTGGTGCATAATTTGCAACAAAAGGTGGTATTTTAAGTTTTCTTAAGTGTGGCACTAATTGCAGTTGAGAAGTAAGAAACAAATCTGTTTTGAAAACCTCCTTTTAAAAGAAGAAATGAAACAGCCTCTTATGGCCTCTGGG
Organism: Scalopus aquaticus; assembly: GCA_004024925.1. Lineage (NCBI taxonomy): Eukaryota > Metazoa > Chordata > Mammalia > Eulipotyphla > Talpidae > Scalopus > Scalopus aquaticus. The sequence continues at coordinate 92,495 of PVIJ01001911.1, forward strand.
ACAGTTTTATACTAAGTCAGCAAGCCTTCTACTCCAATTTAGAATACTTGGCATTACAAAAACCTAGCATCAAAAGAACCAAAAATTCCTAAATTTCAAATAGATAAAAGATTCCAAAGGACTAAACTGTTCTTCAGAGTGTCAACTGCAAAGTATATTTCCCAAACCAAAACTAGGGTCTGGATCCAATTTAGGCTTATAGGAAAATTCAGAAAATTCTCTGGGATACCACACATGATGTTAAAATGAAAAGAAATGAAGCATTCCTTTTCTTCCTGGACTGTGAAAACTATTATTATATGCCATGCCTTGGATTTTGTAAAATTCAACAAAAGTTCAGGTATGACTTATCTACCTAAGGATTTTGTATTGGAAAGATACATTTTCCTAACTGAACTATTTTTAAAGAGGCCCTGATATGTTGGGTCGAGAAAAGCAAAGCAGAAGCATAGAAAAAATGATTTCAGTGGGCAATACAGTTTTTCCTTATATGATCCTATATCAATGAAATTCTGTTAGTGTTGAATTTTTAGTGTCACAGGCAGATCTTTAAGATACATTAAGACCCTGAAAGGGTCTTAGGCTAGAGGGTGTCTACTATATGCTAGGGGGGTGTCAACTGCCTATTTATAGTGTTTTCTGAAATAGTTAAGTTTTCAGCAGTAATTCTGAAGAGAGAAGCCACAGAAGAAAACCAGGGAATAGTAACTGTAACAAACTTAGAGGTCATGTGCTCCAAGTCCATAGTTTTAGAGCTAAAAACCAAAAACAAGGAAACAAAAAAACCCTACAGGGGTCCAGAGAGGGTAAGGGAAGTATCCCAGTCACATTGCAAGTTGTGGAGAGACAGGATAGAGATCCAGGCAGGATCAGTTCCTGGTGGATCACATTTGGGGGGTGACAAGTCCATTGCTGCTCTTTTGTGCTTGGAAATATATAAAAGGTGAAGTTCATGCCAGATGCCCTGGGGCACACTGGTCTCAGCGGTTCAGAGGTGACAGATTTATGTATTAAAAGATAACGTAACATTATTTCCAAGCCCTGTACTATATTGGCACTAAACCTTTCTTCTCTAAAGAGAGTAGTTTAATGGGGATTGAAAGGTAAACACATCACTCTCCACTTTGGGATTCTGGCCACAGCGGGTGAGTGATCTGAGGTGTTCCCTGTTGTTCTTCTGAGATCAGATGAGGCCACTACAAGGTTATGATTTTTCCTTGGTAGGATCAGTGGTGGGAGTGGGGGGTGAGTTGTGTCTCAACATATCAGGCTTTAAGGGTGCAGTACCTGTGCTGCTCCAAAATCACTGTAAAATATCCGCAAGGAGTGATTGGACAGATGCATCTGGGGCTATAGTCTGTCTGCACCACTGAATATTCTCTGGGCTGTTTCCTTTGATGTGTGAAACAAGGAGCTCTCATGGGAAGGGAAAGGGTGATGTTGAGAGTCAAATGGGGAAAAGGCATTGCAATGTCATGAATAACACCTTGATGTCTCATTTTAGAAAGCAACGTCTCAGATGTAATTTCAAGAATCCCCACTCTTTGATTGCCGCTACAAAAAACAATGTTGGAGAGTGTTGGGGAGATGGCTCCTGTGGACATCCAACTAAAAGAATGCTGTAGAGTATTCTTTTCACAATAGAATGCTCACTAGGCCCTGGGTGCTCATTGCTGGGAGTGTTGGAATTAAAGCTTTATCTAAAACCCGAATCTCTAATTATCACGGATTACCTTCTTCCCACTTTGCCTCACAGTTGAGACCTTGTGAATAAGTAACTTTCTGGTTGCAACCTGATAGGGTTCTGAGTCCCATAATATATTTCTAAGTGTCTTTCAAGGGCCTTGAAGATGTAACCCTGACATTCCTTTTACTTCCCAAGCAGCCAACCACCAGAAAGCGCACCCTCTCCCCTAGGGGAGAAGAGCTACTCTGAGTAAGTGCCTGCCCCTGGGGACAAGGGAGCTAGAGGAAATGCAGAGTTGTTATAAAAAGGACAGGACCTCTCAGGGAATGGGATATGCTAGGAATGACAATCACTCCAACTCCTCCTTCTTAAAGCAAGAATGTTATTCTTTTCAACAAACACTAATATAACCCCTTGAAAGTGTTAAAGTCCTATTTCTGGCTGGAATTTCTGGTTGAGTGCAAAAAACATGAGGCAGCTACATAATGCTGCTTTGTTTTGACAAGCTGTTTCCAGACACCTAGCACAGAGACTTAGGCTAATAGCCCATCTTTCCTTCCTTTTGGGTGAGTGCAAATAGCCCTGTCCTGAAGTCAGCACCAAAGTGCACGGCACTGGGCACTGGAGGCTGAAAGGTTTGGGTCTGACATTTTAACTTCTCAAAGGCTGAGTTTTTCCATGTGATGATGACAATACTAACCACACTAGAAATAATATTTTCTTCCTACAGGAAACAGTTCCCTGGCTCTAGGACCTAAGGGGCGTCAGAGAGACTTCCTCTTTACAAACAGCTAGTAGCTCTAGTGTATTATTTGAGTCTAAGGAATATATCTTTGATCTATTTCATTTTCTCTCCAGATTAAAGCAAAATAGGTAGTTTGTTTTGAGAGGTAGAGGGGAGATAGGGAAAAAAAGAACCAGAAATGTTTCTGTTCTGTTCTCAACCTTATCTAAATTTTTTTTTTCAGGAGTAACGTCTCCGTGACGCAGAATGCGCCCCAGCACATATTATGAAGACATTACTAAACGTTCTCAGCGGATACTCTTTGGCAGATGATTTAAAAGATGGGCACAGCCATGCCATCTATTCCATGAGTTACTTTAAAAGTATTTGCTACCAGGGTGGTGGGTCTTACTTTTAAATTTCCTCGAGAATTCTTAATTGCTTACTGTTATACTTCTTAAGTCAGAGTAATTTGGTTAGATCTGCCTTATTCGCATGGCTAAGAATCTTAAGTACATTTCCACAAACTTTGCTTTCAGGGAGCTTGCCAAGCCTAAGCTCATATGATAATGCATTTTCCTTTCCTTTTCTCAGCATATTCTTTCTAATTTCCATTGAATAAAATCCTTTCTGTTTTCCTGACCAATTCCCCTATATAAATTGCTGGTTTTCCCTTTTTTCACAGTGTTTATCCAAATTTGTAAGTATGTAACTACTTGTGTGTCTCTTCCTAGACTGCAAGCTTGGTGACAGCAGGGAGACGCCTGCTCAACATTATCCCACAGTATAACTCACGTGGGCACTTTTCAAACACTCCCATAAATAGATAAAAAAAACCAAGTTTGCTTTTCAAAAAAAAAATCAGATTCTTAACAATATGACATTCACAGCATTTGATCTCCCTTGAATAATTTTGGCTTTAAATCAGCAAAAAGTTTTGTGATAAGTGATTTAAGTTTCAGACTAAATGCATGCAAATACAAGTTAGACTTGCTATCATATATGAAATTATACCCTCTGTGACACAGACTTTTTGTTTTAAACTCTGGAAGGGGATTAACTCTTGTAAGAAGAATGGAATAGATTTTGTTACAGAGAAAGTCAAAACAAACCACCCTATCACCCCAAATAACAGCAAAGAAAAAAAAATTTCTGAAGAACACCTTTCTAGGTAGGAATGGCTGAAAATAAGATTAATAAAATATAAGTTCAGTTAATGCATTAAAAACTCTGTTAATGGCATTTTCTCACTGATTTCTAAAAAACAAAACATGTAATTCTTAATTCTGTAGGCTTTCTGTAGTGTTACATACAGATTGAAAGTCTTTAAAAAAATATGCTACCCATTCTATATTTTTTCTTGCTTTCTGAATCTTGTCTCACTGTTTGAGTGAATTAGAATGAGGGAGAAACAAATTGAACAAACCAAAGTTATGGAGAAAGTATGTGTGTGAACTTTATTTCATCATGAGAAATATCACTTCTGTGCAGTAACAGAGAATACTGATATCTACACGATGATAGGGTTTTCTTTGTATTTTAGATACATACCTTATATTTGCACACAATATATAAAAATCATGGAGGAAGTTAATTTCTACAGTACAGTCTCTGCTGGAAGAGGATTTGTTCCAGTTAGTTGCTTTTAGCAAGTGACCCCCAATTCTGTGACTGTGGTACCAATGATCGAAGTTCCAATCCTGTAATTTATTAGACACCATAATCTTATGCACATTTAGAGAAACTGAGAAACTACATCCTCCTGCAGGATGAAAAGAGAGACGTAAGTGCTCAGACTGCTATGCTAACAACTGATTTTCGCAGAGTAGTATGATTCCATGATGTGTTACGAATAGAAATAGTTTTCTCGTAGGTCTGGTGACACAGAGTAGCAACATCGCCGCAAGTGATCTCCCTGCTCTGACGGCATGCACTTCACTCTTCACCCACACTGCCTTGTACGCACACGAAAAATGAGGCTGTCACCATCAAGGGCCTTCTGCTTTGTGTTTGGGAAAGATTCTGGAGGGCCTTCGCATTTAGCATGGTACTTTGGGGAAAGAGGCAGCTGCTCTCAGGCTGCTAGATCATCCCAGAGAGAAGTTGCTAGATCATCTCAGAGGAATGTCCCTGTAACCCAAATGGGAATGGGCCATGGGGGCAATTCCTTTCCAACATGTTCTTCTCTTTGAATAACACCACTCACAGACTTACAAGTGCTCCCCAACCGTGTTTTCACCCGAGGGCCCTAACGACCTTGCTGCGGATTTGAAGTTGTGCTTGTTTTTAACCATGTGAACCATCTTAGGGGTGGCTGGCACATGCCGAGGTTTGTGGGAAATGGGGAGAAACTACTACCACACCACAGTTTCTTGTAACAAACATCTTGAATTTGAGTAAAATCAACACAGTTATTTCTGCAGAGGGAAACTATGGAGAATGTCAGTGGAGTGGGGAGGATTTCTATTGACTAAAATGACACTTAGAAGGTCTGAAAATGCTTTGGCACCGACCTAAATATTTCTTCATAGGGTTAATTTCATGTGCTGAAATTGCTTTTAAAATGAAAATGTTAAAAGCTGCAGAAGTTATACCTGGTCATCAAATCCAAGCCTCTCTACTGAGATGGACAGCTTGTCTTGGATGACCAAAATATTTCCAGTAGAGCCAAGAAGCGAAAGTTCTCTAGGGATTGCCCTTGTATGATGGCCTTAAGCATCCTAATCATGCCTACAAGGACTGGTAAGGAGGAAAATGGCGAGGCCATATGGAGTTGCAGGTCTCTTGCTGTCTGGTCCTAGTGCCGCTGGCCTTGGCTTTGGGAGTGAAATGGAAGCAATTCATGCCGGTTAAGCCAGGAGTGGCCGACAGGCCCTCTCAGACAACTCTAGCCCCCCCAGACCACTCAGAAACACGTTCAGTCAGACAAATTCACAGCTGGAAAGAACCTCGGTCCCACCCTCAGGAACAAGCTAGCACTATAAAGTAATTTAGAATCAGTTGGGCCAAATGGGCAAATGATGTGCACTTGAGAATGGGAGCCTGCCCTAGAGCCTAGACACATTTGTCTCACACACCGGGGCACCTTCAGGCTTTCATGTGCAGCTTCTTCAAATGCAGCTTATTTAGAGTGTTATCAAAGGAAGCCGAAGGCCCAAGCCATTTGAACTGCCGCTGTGGCCTCTTTGGTTTGATCACATCCACATACCATGGGTTCTCTAAAGGCAGGAGAGGAACAGCAGCTCTGGGCCAGAATGCAGAGCAAGTCACGGAAACACGTCAGAATGTGGGCAGTGGTGGGGTTACCTCCGGCCTTGCCAGCCACGTTAGATGCCTCGCAGTTCTCGCTCTGAGGGATACTGCTGAAGGGCCTTACCCTCGGACGTTTGGAGGACCAGGGTCTTGCTGTATGGGCTGACTCCTGTTTTGTTGAAGGCCTTGACACGCGCGTTGTATGTGCTGTTGAAGTGAAGACCATCCACGGTGCACATTGTCTCCTTTCCAACATACACTTCCTGAGGGTTGACAAATAACAGGCCACCACTTAACATGAACCCTGGTGAGGGGGTGGGGGGCATTGTTGACCTTTTTAAGCCTCAGTTTCCTTATCTATAAAATGGAACAATAACACCTACTTTATGAGGTTAGAATGAGAAATAAATTAGATCACATGTGCCAGTTGACTAGCCTGGTGCCTCATACTTAACCCTGGCCTGGCGGTTTAATGAATGGCAATTCTTAGCAGCAAGGGCTTGACAAATTAAAATTGGATGCTTGTATTAGCATTATTCTTATTATTATTAACTTGGCAGTTATAAAGTACATTATACCTACTGAGCATTTTATCTATCAATGTGATCTGTAAAAACCAGGTTTGAAAACCTGAGGCTGGTCTCAATGTTGTGTTTATAACTCCACTGGTAAGTTCAGGAAGGGCCACAGAGACTTCACTCAAAACTATAGGAGTCTGGTTTCACTGCAGCACAGAGCGAACGGGGAGGAAGCATGAGAGGCAGGAAGAGTGACATTTCCAAGGCTTAAAATAAATCCTAGCATAATGCAACCTTAGCATAGGTTAGGAATTTGCCTCCCTCTCTATCTGTACACTTTGCAACATTATGATGATGTAATGAGTAAAAATAATTTGCATTCAAAGCATAGCCTTAAAATGACTACTCTGCGGCGGGGTATGAAGAAGATTGGGGTCTGCCATCAGAACATGCTAGGAATTGTATATGGATTCTCTAGTTGACATGAGGCACCGGTTCACATCATCCTCCCACCTTACAAATGAGAACCTGAAGACTCAAAGAGGTGAGTGATGGGCCCGGGGACAAGGCCAGGTGGTGAGTTTGGATCTGCATGCAGGCAACCTGACTCCAGAGCCCACGGCCCTGGCAGCTTAGTGAATGGTAGTTATTAGCACCTAGTTATTAAAAAATAGAATTAGGTGTTTATAGTTAGCATTATGGTTATTATGAATTTGGTACTTGTAAAGCATATTATATCTACCTAGTTCATCAATAGGATCCATAAAAACCAGGTTTGAAAACATGAGGGACGTTTCTTTTAAGAGGAGGACAGTTCTACTCAGAAACTCCTTTGTCCATCTTTGATGGTACGTGGGGAAATAGGCCTTGCTGGATGATCAGCCCCCAGGCGAGGTGGACCCCAAGGAGGGTCACTGGAGGAGTCCCTGGTTTTGGCTAACAAGCGGCAGGCTGTACTTACCCGGAACTGCCCACCACTGCCATCGTCCAGCTCCAGAATGTACCCGTCGGCAGGCACTGTGGACAGCGGCGGCTGTTTCCAGGACAGCGTGGCGCTGTTGTTGTGGGTGCAGCACTCCTCCAGTTGTAGGATGGGGGTGGCTGGGACTGGAGAGGAAGCTAGACAGAAATTAATGTAACTCTGGTTTCTGTTCAGTTACAAACACATCAATATGTAGGAACTGGCAAACATCCCTCTGATACACATGTGGCCACAGCAAGTAGCTAACCAGGGTGCAGGAGGGCTTGAGCAGGATCCCTCCCAGCCTCTCCAGGGAGGTTCCAGAGCTGCTGTGCTGCTGTTTTCCAAGTTGGCACTTCCTACCTTACCTGATAGTAAGGGGAGACAGCTGCTTTGTTCTCACTTGCTGGAGTGTTGAAGATGTCTTCAGAAGTGGGGTGGATATGAGGGACGAATTTCCAGTCCAGCCTGCTAAAGCCTATTTAAACCATCCATGGCTAATACAGTTATTGTAATTTCTTCTGAGCCTTAAATCCCAGTTTATAAACTGGGGACAGTCTATTGTGAGGAATAGCTCTGATGTCACTACATTTCTAAAGTTCTATCATTATGTATTTATTACCAGATTTTCTACTTGTGATCTTGCATACAGAAGTAACTATAACAGGTGATTTTTGAAACTTTGGTATCAAGTGACCCTAATAGCAATTGAAACAGTTTTGAAAGTTCTGAGGAACTTGATATCTTTCTTTCATGGTAACTTGAAATCCAGCACTAGTTCAAGTCCACACTTTCTGTAGGTAAAGAAATGTTAATTGTGGACCTGGAGAGCAGTATGGGAGCAGGTGGGGACTAGCAGAGGAGGCTTAAGGTGTCCTCATGACCTTGTGAGGCCCTGTCACTTTGTCACTAGTCATGGCCCCCCTGGCCATTTTGTACAAGCACCTTTTGTATTACTTAAAACTGCATCTCAGCTGGCCGTTGAGGCACACAGATATAGAAATGTTAGGTAACCATTAGTCCCAGTTGCTAAAATCAAACTCAATATATGTATCTGGGAACAATCATTTTTACCAACTATTCATTTTTTTTTCATTACTGAAATATTAACTTCTTTTTGTGGCACTTTAGCAACAGGAGAGAAGAGTCTGGACCAAATCCAGGGCCTTTAAGTGAACAAATGTTAATTGTGGAACACCTGGTATGCTGCACCAAATTGGACTCTGAGTGCTTTACATTGAATTAAATTTGCATGTTGCCAGTTACCCTAGACAAGAAGGTGGTTAATTTAACAGCAGTGGGAAAATAGGTTCTATAATGGGTAAACTGGAAAACAAAAGCCGTGACTATAATGTAAGAGATAGGATGGAGAAGCAGGTCAATTATCTTATATTTAAGAAGAAAATGTGATACATTATAAGAAAACCATGCCCCAGTTACTAGGTCAAATATAATTAAATCAAAACTATGGCCAGTTAACTAGAGGTGATCAACCTAGAAAGAAAAATTATGAATTCAGAGTCCAGGTGGAATACTATCAAAGAATATGACTTCCATAGACTCAGAGGTCCCAGAACATCTGGATTTGGAGGCAAGGAGATAAATTCATTGCCTAGACTATAGGATTTGAAGAGAGGAGATAGGAGATACAGCTTCTTGTGGTGATTCTAATGATCATCTGCACATAAATAGGCATCAACTAAGAGTTGTAATGGAGGGTTAAATTTGGGTGACTATTGCTATTAGGAATGAACTTTGTAATAAAAGCTTATTTCCTTCATAAAAGAATAAATCTTAATATAATAACTGTAAAAGTAAAATATAACAAGTTTAAGCAAATCATTCTTCAAAGGGTTTCTAGAGACATGGGATGATTTTCCCTGGGAATATTTTCTCTTAACCGTCCTTGTCAGTTAGAGCCTACCATAACATAAATAACTCTGCTATTTCATTAGCTCCCCAGTATCCATTTTCCCCTTGTTCATGTTTCAGGCAAGTTTACATTTCATTAGTTTTAAAATCAAAGAGTAAGATTTCAAGGTGGTTTCAACTTGAATCACACAAATAATTGCACTGTCTCTGGTAAGAAAATCAAATTTCCCTGAATACACATAGATATAATTAAAAGATTAATTGAAACACATGGTGTCATGTATAATTAAAACATATGAACTTCACATAAGTCCTTAGTGGGTATACTTTAAAACACCAAAAGGATAGATAAAATAGTCTAACCACTCACTAATCTTCAGATCTTATAATGCCCCAGATTTAAAGAAATAAGCAAACAAAAAAAGCAAAGTGAGAGAGAATAAAGGAACACAGAAATATTTGCATGTGTCTAAATCTATTTTTAAAAGTGCTAAGAATTTTTTTTCTTTTTTCCTTATTTACCCCAAAGTGATATTGCATATAAAAGGTAAATGTGACAAATTTATAGCCTCATTAGCATTTTAGAAAAACAGATTTTATAATGGGTGTTTTATATTACTCAATTTCATTTTATTAGGTATAAAATAAATGACCTGCAAGAGTCAGAAGTATTTCCTAATTAATTTAGCTTTTGTGTTTTGGAAGTTGATAACATCATATACCCTGGACTAAACCCCAAGAATGATTTAGCTTATGGACTCCTACTATGGCATTGGGGCTGCCACCGCTGCCTTAATCTCGACACTTTCATAATCATCTCTGAACATCTTTGTTTTTCCTTAACTAATTCTCCTAACCGGATCAGAATCCTAATATCTAGTATCCTTTTAGCCTGTGAATTGTGTGTGAATTCAAGCCTGAGTCTAAAAGCCCTTCTCTTAGATACAACAGGACAGCTGTTTCTACTAACTTCTTGGAAGGGGTCTGGTGGATCCTTGGCTCGAATTTAAATTCTATAATGGAGGCTTGTTGTATCAATGTTTTCAAATAGTTCCCCCTTTTAAGACAATTCTAGTTCAAGCTATACCTCACATTTTCATAGTTGCTTAATTCCTTTCTCTAATCTTTTGGGTTGGAAACACTCATCACAACCATCCAGAATTCTTCTGTGAGTTAACAGGAGTGTGATGAGAATATGTGAGAAAAAGAAGCTGGCTTCACACCCCTGGCGTGGGAAAATTACCAGATGCCAGACAGTGGGGTAAGAAGTTTACATGTATTCATTCACTCACTGAATTTTTACAACAACCTTGCAAGGTGGGTATTGTTACTATTTCTTTTGTAGCTGATGAAATGAGACACAGCCAGGTTTCATCACTAGGAACTGGCATAGCTGGTATTTGAAGTCAAGCAGGCAGGCTGGATCTGTGTGCCTACATTGCATTCTGCTGCCTCTGCAGTCTGGAGGTTAGTGATAGTGTAGCAGAGGGAAGCCCGATGCCCACTTCCAAGAGGAATGTTTCTTTTTTTTTGGATTTATTTATTTATTTTATTTTTGCATACAAGCTGGGGTGCAGGCCAGAGGTGTGAGGAGGTGAAAGGGTTCACCATCAGACAGAGTGGGGAGCAGAACAGGCAGATCGACCGAAATACACTGCTGAGGGGAGCAGCGGGCGAAGCAGGAGAGGTCTGCTGTGCCATGTGGGATTCTCCCTGGCTGGCAATGAACTCAACTCACAGCGCAGCTGCCGACAGCTCCACAGTGCTGCGCTAACCCATTGTGCTACCAGGGAGGCCCTCTTTCTGTTTCTTACAGGTAGATTTAACACTTTCTAGGAATTACTGCTAGAGATGAATGACATATTTTACCTTAAGAACTGTCGTTGGGAATGCATTTACTGAGCCATCTTCTCTGAAGTTTCCTTTGTGCACTGTCATTCCTTTTTATGAACAATACCAAGGGCAAATGAGGAATGTTTGGAGACAACCCATTTCAGGAAAGCTATCACTTTGGTTGCTTTGAGGACATGCATTCAGGCCCCCAAACTATGAACATATTACGTGCATGAACAAATTACATGCAAGTGAGTGTGTGTGCTCATCCCTATCGCTGCCAAGCCTCTAGGTGCTCTTGCTCTATGATTGATAGCAGAGTCTGTTTAGCTCACACTGTCCTTGCTTGTGACCTTGATGAATACTGAGGGCTCTTACATTCAGTGAGATAATGAAGATAAATTTGTGCTAAGGTGAACAGAGGCACTTAGAGAGATTAACAGTTCTTGTATCTGTGTGCTAGAAAGGCTTGGTGGAATATTAGATTCCTGTTTTGTTCTGTTTCAGAATGAAAGCACTGGCATTTCATTTCAGCACTATCTCATGAAGCCTGGGATACTTTGGATACCTAGACAATTCTGGGCAAAGATTTTTCTGGGAGAGAGTAGATATCTGAAATCTGTTTCGAACCAAACATTGGAACTGTTAATGGACAAGGAAAATAATCTTAAAATTTCCTTCCCTATCTGGAAAGAAATTGACAACACCAACTTAGAATTAAGGGAAAAACATTTCTATTACTCTACAACAAAAACAGAAACCAAAGCTAAATTCATTGTTTTCTACAGAAGAAAAATGAGGAAGATTAAGCAGCACTCCCAGTACTCTGGGAAGAGGTATAGATGATGTTCTAACCAAAATGCAACCAGAAAACATGTCATTGCAATTTAGGGATATTCGAACAAAGGAGGTATCAGCTTTCTCCACTCCGATATTAATTACGTGAGGGTGATTTGGAATCAGAAAGAGTATGGTCTTTAGCTAATATGAGAACAATTTTAGGCAGTGCAGTCTTACCAAATGTATCTGGCCTAAGTGGAAAGGAATAACAGACCAATTTACATTTAAAACCAAACAACAGGCCTATCTTCTTTGATATCAAGAAACAAAAAGCATCTGAGATGAAATTTCAAAACATTGACAATGTTTTGAAGTAAACATTAAGTCAAGAAGTAAACAGGTTATTTTACTTGTCAGTGTCAGTCATAACTTTAAATGCATATTTTAAGTAACTTTGAAAGTATTTTAACTTCTATTACAATCCACTTAGCACAATTATAAAACGTTGAATTATATGCATTGTTAATTTCACAATAGTCAGATTACTTTTCCAAATGCTACTTAAATTTTGGCCATTTGTACATGAATTTTTAGGTGCAGTTTCTTGTAATTTTTTTGTTGTACTGGCAAGCTCTGAATATATAGTTTATTAAACTAAGAATATCCTAAAAAGGTAAAAAGACAGACCTTACCCCGGGCACAACTGTATATATGTTAACAAATTTTCAAAGAGGTCAGCAGAAGTCTTAGCTACAGTCAATCAAGTTTTATTGCATCGTGACCCGTTGGCTTTTTCTTTCTATGGCAAGCATCTGACATATAAAAATTATTCAGATTCAAAAGAGAAGGGGGCTCTCACTGTATTAATTAAACATAATGAACACTAAGCAAAGCATATAAATTACTCTGCAGAGGGATCCTAATGAGAAATAAATTAAATTACGATAGTGTTTTTTAAAAAAAACGAAAATGGAATAATCGTGCCTCATACCAAATGGCCTATAATATTAACTTCATAAATAACTGTCCTGGATAATTTTGTGTTCCAGGTGATTTTTGTTGCATGAGTGTTCTGTGTCTCAGCCTTTACAGTGCTTGGCATTCTCTGCTATGTGTGCAGACTTGATAGGATTGCACACAAAGCCATGTCCTCACTTATTTCTGTGTGTAGCCTTAATGCCCCAATGATAACATTTTGGGAATGTAGTCTGTGATGGACAGAATATGAACCTGCAGTTCCCATACCAGATGAAGGGCCTGTTTACTCTAACCCAATCGTTACCATCCTGCCAGTTGGCCTGGACTCCAGATGGGCAGATGGACATGACTCAGAAGGACAACAAACGGGCTCTCCAGCTTATTAAAGCATTTCAAAGCCCCAAGGCTTTTACCCTCAACATACCTCTCTCCTGCCCATCACCAAGGTTAATTGGGTTAGCTCATTTTTTTCTTTTCTACCAAAAGCCCTTACATTGCCCTTTTGTGACATACTTTATTCTCTGAGCTACTCGGGACATAACCTGTCAAAGTTTTACCTGGAAGAATTGGGTACAGAGAGAGGCCAATGGAGGGGAATTTACCTGGGGCTTTATCCACTACTCAGATGGCTGTATTTCACAGGTAACCAGGAAAGTGTTAAAGAAAAAAAAAAAAAAAAAAAAAAAAAAAAAAAAAAAAAAAAAAAAAAAAAAAAAAAAAAAAAAAAAAAAAAAAAAAAAAAGAACCAGAAAGAATGGCTGCAACAAAAAACTAAACTGCTTATGTTTGAAAGAGGAATCGAGTTGTTCCTTGAAGAAGCCACTTAGGAAGACACTAACTATATAGCACAGATGAAGTTGTAGGCATGGCTTCTGGAGCCATGCTTCCTGAGTTTGAACCCTGGCCCTACCATGTCTTAGCAATGTGAGCTTAGACAAGCAACCCCAAGTTCCTGTGCCTCAGTTTCCTCAGCTGGCTACTAGGGTTGTGATACTCCATGTTAAGCACTTAGGAGAGTATCTGGATTGGCAAATTATCAATAAATGCAAAACATTTTTACTTACAATTTATACACTGTTTACTTCCAAAATTAATTAAGGCATTATCTCAAAGCAACACATATTAAGCAAATAATAAGAAAATTGAATCATAATCTCATTAGAAGAGCGACAGAAGTACATCTACCAGGTAAAGGAAAGAGTTTAAGAGTGTGACATAAGCCATAATATGTGGTCCTAAAAATTGCTGGGTTATATAGTTCTCCCTGATAAAAGGAAACATGTAGATTGTTCTTAAAAAATAAAATTTTAAAGCACTGAGTTCAAAGTCATTTGTTAAGTGGATACTGAAATTGGGAGAAGCCAAGAGCAAATCAAATTCTTCAGTTTTTAAAACACATCAGAAAGTGACAAAATTATAGAGATGGAGGAGATTATGCTGCTAGGGATTGGGGATAGTGGAGGTGAAGGGCATGGATATGGCTATAAGGGGGTAGCAGGAGGAGAGACCTTTGTGGTAAGGGAATAGATCAGTATCTTAATTGCAGTGGTGGTTACACAGATCTGCAGATGTGATAACATGGCATAGAACTACACACACACTCTGTGCCAATGTCCAGTTCCTGTTTTCTTTTCTCCCTTCTTACCGAGTGGAAGAAGGTCATCATCTATGAACGAGGAAGCACACTCTCAGCAATACCACATCTACCTGCACCCTGATCTTGATCTACCAGCACTTCACGCTCCAGAAGTGTTAGAAGTAAGTTTCTGTTGTTCATAAGCCACCAGTCTGTGGAGTTTTGTTATAGCAGGACAAATGGACTAAGACACGAGGACAGAGACATGGAACAGACTTCCCTTGAAATGCTCAGAAGGGACCAACCTAGCTAACACCTTGATCTTGGACTTTGAGCCTTCAGAACTATGAGACAATACATTCCTGTTGTTTAAACCCCCCAGGTCGTGGTCATTTATTACAATAGCAGCAGCAAACTAATACAGAATTTAGATTCTTTTGGGTACATGGTAAGCGACTATAAATTTCCTGGTTTTGATGTGCTAGTTATATAAGATGTAACCATTGATGGAAACTGGACAAAGGGCACCAGCGCCCTTATTTACTATTTTTGCAACTTCTTGTGGATGTATTATTTCAAAATAAAAAGTTAAAGCTCAGAAATATTTTTCAAATGGATATTACTTACCTTCCATCAAAATATCATTGCATGCTTGACTTGAGTTTTTATTTTTCTTTGAAAGGGTTATTTTCCTTAAATAATTTTAAGTGCTTGTATCCCCAAACCTTAAAGAGATCTTGCTGTACCCCTTAATCACATAAACCAAAAAGTTAGGAGGTTAAAGTTTATTTCACAGTTTCATTTTCCTTTTGTATTAAAGCTTGCATGTTCCTGATGAGTATGACAAGTGGTCTCTGATCCTCTCCAATTCTCCCACTCCCAAGCCAAAATCGACTGTTCACTCTCTATCCATAGAGAAGCAGTCATCTCAATTCTGAACTCCTTTGATTTATGTCAATGTTTCTGGGTTACTTTCTATAACAAGATTTATTTTAGTGCAGTACCTCTCTCTCTATCTCTTTTTATGTCAGCTATTCTATGATGCTGAACATGGAAATCTCCATGACTCTCAAAGAGGCAAGCATTGAGTTTATCTGAATTTTATCTGACTTTCTGAGAGGGGGAGTCACACAGCTACAAGCACACAATTCCATTACATGATAAGATAGGAGCTGCTCAAGAGTTTCAAAATATTAGCCAGGAGGGTATGTGTGTGTGTTTACATTCCCACCTCTCAGGTGATTATAAACTTAGCAGTTGCCTTTTTGCGACATTTTCACACACAGCTTTTATCCTGCTTCAGGTATCAGACTCCACGGTACGCACCTTTCATCTGCACGAAGTCCAGTTGGTGGATGGACTGCAATAGAGGGCTGTTGTCCAGACTCAAGTCGAAGTCGGTGGTCATCCTGGGAGTGAGCGTGCCTTTCCCCCACTGGTCCTCGGTCAGGTGCACTCTCCTTATGAGGGCGTCAGAAATCTAGTCACATCAAAGACCAGAGCCTAAGAAATACAACACTACACCAGACACAGAGCCCTGCTTCTCTGCTCTCTGGGGCCGTTACCACCAAAGCACTTGGGGACCCACATCTTCCCTGTCTGTGCAGCTGGTGAGGATCCTGTCATGACGAGGGGAACACCAAATCTGCACACTTTGGTGAGTCAGAGGGGTCACTGTAAGTAATTAATAGCTGTTAACCCATCTAGTAGACAAAGTTGTTAATATATGCTGGCTGTTTATGACTGATCAACTGTAAGCGAAGAACATTAAATAACATTATGTTGGTGATTAGTTAATCCTAATAAAGCCAACAACCCTAAGCTTACAATATGAGGGGTGTGTATTTGGTCAAGACTTGAAATGAGTTTTACAAAAGGGTTTAGAAAGGCTGCATATAAAATGTAAAATGAAATTTCTTATATCATCTTCATATACTGCTCTATTATCTAGTAGAGAGCTCTTTCTTTTCTAACATTTACTCTCCCTCAGTCACTCTTGGATAGTTTGGTAATGTGTGATTTGCAAAGGATGTATATATTCCTTAATAGATGGTCCCTTAATCACTGGGTTACAACTTAAGTCAATTTCAGTTGCTATTATATCATCTCACAGAAACAAGTAACATTAAAGAAATGAAGAAACATCTACGAAATTAAAAGAACTTCACTTATTTGAGAACTCACTAAGTTATTGGCCAGTCAGAGGAATCAAAAAGATAGAAAACTTGCATAATTAGACATTTCTAGCTATTCAAGAGATATTAGTAGAAAAGGACCCAACTCCCAAATAAGGCAGTAACTGCTTTGGAGGAACTTAAAGGGAATTATGATTTCGTGACTAAACACAAGAGCAAAAAAAAAAAAAAAAAAACAGACACACACACACACAAAAGACACCAAACAAACCCCAAAGCCCATACACTTCTCTATCTGGTAGCACATGGTGATGTGCTTTCAGAGATTTCAGGAAGTCAGTGGAGTTCAGCACTTATGACAAGACTGCGTGCAATATGAAGTAGGTGCCTTTATGGAGGAACCCACACCCAGCCAGGGTTTTCGGGTGCCTCACCTTGGTGTTGGAGACTCAATCTGAAACAGCAACCCACTGACACTTACCTGTAAAAAGCCACTAGGATCATTTTCTTTAATCACCTCCAGGCAGTACTCCATGAGACCTGTGGTCTGGCGCAATTTCACTGTGCAGTGAGAGATCTGATCTCGAACCACCTAGGATTGATGAGAGAACAAAACAGTCCGATAATGACAGAGGGTAGAAAAGAAGCAAACTGAGATTTTGGAAAGATCCTTCAAACCAGAATTCAAGAGCATCCAGGAATGGAACTGGTTTTGTGGCAGTGTCTGCTGTGGACAATGGCTCCGGAAGACAGATGGGCTGGTGGCTCTTAAAGTAACTTGTAGCAATAGAACCCATCAGAAGGAATGCTGGTTACTCTGGCTCCCCTCTCCCGAAAAGCTGACTCCCATGACCTGCCCTAAACTGGAGGTCCAGGAGAATCCCTAAAGGAGGAGAGCAACCCAGGGTGTGGCTGCAATTTTTGTTCTGTGACGCAGTCACCCACCCACCCGCCCTCTGTCTGTCTCTTCTAAATAGCAGACGTCACCATCTGAATCCAGTTTCTTCCTCCTTCTGATTCTGTTTCCTTGGGTGGGTGGCGGGGTGGGGCTAGAGACAGAACTTTCTAAAACACAGTGATCTAACAACAGCCGGTAAGTGAGAGAAAGATGAATACAGAATTAAGTTTTAAGAACAATCATTTAGAATCACCACCTCATTCTGGAAAGCTGCTTTAAGGGTTGCTTCATTTGCCAGGCTGTGAGTCTGCTTTAAGCTACAAAGGCATCTCTCTGAACATGCAGTTTCTGTCTTTGGGACATGTCTTTTCCCAGTGCCAAATGTATGACAGTCCTTGAAAAGTGTCTATCTTCAGAGATATTCATCTTCTGTGTTGTCTGCTCAGTGGTTTTTGAAGCAAAGGATTGAACTAGGGTATTCTAGAAACTTCAGTCATTCACATCCTTGATATTTGTATCACTTTGTAAAACCTTCGAAAATATCCAGCATTCCAGATTTTACGGAAAAATAACTAAAAATAGTTTTAATATTATTAAAAATTATTGTTTCTTTTCATATTTGATTATACATTTATTTTCTATTACTAGTTTCCAAAATGATCAGAAAGTAGATGGGAAAAAATAACCTCATTCTTCTAATGGAAAATTTTAAAGTATTTGATAAGTCTTTGATCTTTTTTAAGTTAATTTTGTATATGCTGCTTGGTAAGTGTCCAGCGTCATTCTTTGCATGTGGATGTTTTCCCAGGATCATTTGTTGAAAAACTGCCCTTTTCCCAATGAATGGTTTTGGAGCCTTGGTCAAAAATCATTTGACCAGATAGGTGAGAGTTTATTTCTGGGCTCTCTTTTAAATTTCAGTGGTCCAAGTGTCTTTATGCCAGTACCACACTATCTTGATTATTGTAGCTTTGCTGTAAATTTTGTAATCAGGTTATGTTTCTGTTTCTTGGGTGGTGGTGGGGGGGGGGAGAAAATACTTGCATGTAAAATATCTCAAATGCAAGTCAGGTGACATATAGCTAATAATATACTACTCCTCTCTGCTATATGAGATTTGATTAAATTATTACCAGAAAGTGCTTTTATATTTTGGTAATCACCTCAACACTGCTAAGTAGCAGAAACCTTAGCAGTCACTATTCAATATCTGAATGGTATTTGTCATGTGACTATGTGTTACCGACTGGTTCTGAGTGTCTGAATAACAAGCAGAGAACAGATCTGAACATTATAACCCAAAGTGAGTTTGCTTTTTAGGCAAAATAGGCTAAATTGTGTTTACTTCTCAAAGTATTCAGCTCAATGATAATTTCTTCCCCTAAATGGGTTGAAATAAAAACATTACTCAGTCCTCATAAAATTCTGTGTAACCTTATAAGTTTCCTTCTCAGGCAAGGCTTATGTGGTGCCAAACGTGTTGTCTGAGTGTCTCACTACTGCTTAGAAGCTTCATTGTTGTGTTGCCAAAGAGTGGGTGAGTGTCAGCAGGAGGTTGCCATTGGTTCCTGTATTCTTTGGGCTGATTTTCTTGGAAGGACTCAATATCCCTCAGTTCCTGGCTCTCAACTTCCACTGCTGTTCTGACGGACTTTGCTCAACCCTTTTACATTTTAATCAACTGTTTCACAGCGATCACAATAGCTCACAACAAAAATCACTACTAAATATTAAACTCCAAGGTATTTTGGGGTGTGTTGTAAATGACTTCTAGTTTTTCAATTAATATAGCAAGATTATCCACCTTATAAAAATAAGCCAATAATTAGATCTTTGAAGTGTATAAGTACTTTTTCTCTAACTGAAAGTCTTTACTAGCTCTTGTACTTGTTACCTTCTTCAGTCTGTGTTAATTCTACCATTTATAATTACTACTATGATTTATTTCTATGTTACATTAAAATTTTTTTTTGGTATTTATTTATATATTTTTTACATCATTGTTCATTTTTGTACAATGTTTGCTTTCTTTTCCCAGGTATAGTCCCCATAGAATTTCCATCACTAGTTCACCTGTGCACCATCACCACAGTCTCTTGTGCTCTTCTTACACTTATTTTGGTCCCTCTCCCTCCCCCTCCCCTGCAGAATATCTCTGACTTACAGCTGCCTATTTATTTTTGTTTTGTTGTGTGTTTTTTGTTGTTGTTCTTTTTTTCCCCTGATCCGTTATTTGGTTTCTCTATATTCTTACAAAACCATCTGATATTTTTCTTTTTCCTTCTGAGTTATTTCACTGAGCATAATCTCTGCTAGTTCCATCCATGTTGCTGCCAATGGCATTAGTTTATCTTTTCTGACTGCTGAATAGTATTCCATTGTGTACATGTATACATCTTCTTGATCCAGTCATCTATTTTTGGGCATTTGGGTTGCTTCCAAGTCTTACCTATTATAAATAATGCTGCAATAAACATAGGGGTGCAGGTATCCTTTTAAATTAATGTTTTTATGTCCTTTGAGTAGATCCCTAGGAGTGGAATTGCTGGGTCATATGGTAGCTCCATTTTTAGTAGTTTGAGAAACCTCCACACAGCTTTTCACAGTGGTTGGACCAGTTTGCATTCCCTCCATCTATGTTACATATTTTTTTTTTTTTTATGGAAGACAATTCCTAGGAAGGCAGGCCATGCCACTTTTTCCTTGAGCAGTACATTTCTTTGCTCTAAAGAACCCTTGGCACCATGTTTGTGACTAGACTAGAGGTCTATTTCTTGTGAAATGTGTAATTTGCTGAATGACACAAATAGTAACTGGAAAACAATCCTCCTGACTTCATCTGCATTAGAGTTGGCACCAATTTTCTTGGGGCAGTGAATTAATCTGTACCCTGTAGTTTCAGAGAAGGCATTTACAATTTTATCAGCAATTACCATCTATTCTGGATAGTAAGTGCCTATCGATCATTTAAACAACTTTATTTTGCTAAGCGGCAAATTAATAAAGGCCATTTCTTGGGTCAAGATATAAGGAGAATCTGAGAATAGACAATTATATCCCTTTGAGTTTTGAGACTTTTTTAGAAGCACAGAGGAGCCCATGATAATTTATAAAATACAAATGTAAAATTTCGTTTTACCAATCCACCATTACATTTTCCCATCCCGTTACTAGCAGGCTAATGTCCTTTCTCCACTCAGCTCGTGTAATATAACCAATAGCCAGAACTAAGGCTGATTGAGGAGAATTTCATTATTATCCAGCTTTGACCTTGATACCTTCCTTCCACCTCCATTCACCAGTCTTACACATGACTCTGGAAATTATTTTCTCTTTTTAAACAAATACCATTTCTCATGTATTCTCTCTCATCAAGGCTTCTCATCAGTGAACTTTTAGTCTCAGCAAATACTAACATCCTTTCTCCTATTTCCAGAAATTCTTTCCTAAATATAGTCTCTACCTTTACATTGCAGTTTAAAATAATTTCCCCAAGACAAATTAATCATTTTCCCCTCTACTTAAGGTACATGTACTTGCAGGTTACAAACTTGAAGAACTTCTCCTCTGCATGTCTGTTTGGTCAGTGGGGGTGGGGGGAATTCCTCTATGTCCCATGATCTCCTAAAGCAATGAGACCAACTGATGCTTGGAACTGACTCATTTGTGAATTTGAGATGAGGTGCTTTTGCAGTTGGATTCATCAAGTAAAATAAAGAATTCTTTGTTTTTTTCCCCCCAGAGTAGAAAATTATCTCATACTCTACAGAGGTGTTAAAATCAACAAAGAACATTTTTAATTTCTCACATGTCACCATTTTCCTACACTGTTTTAGGAACATATTTTCCCATTCTCTTGCTTCTACTACCTATATTAACGTTATTAATTCATTCATGCTGGCAACAAATCTTTTCAAAGACAACTCTGAGACTTTGAGATTTTTATCAAGAAAAGGATCACTTGGGCCTATTAAATAAATTAAACATGTGCTTGTTCTGAAGGAGGCTTGACATTTTAACAGTAAAGCTGTGAGCTTTATCTTCCAGAAGCATGAATGCCACCAACAGCCTCATCAATAAATACTGAGTGGAATAAAATAAAGCACGTTCTTAGTGGAGAGAATACTGTATCCGTGTACAGAGAAATGAAGAAAGAAATCCAACCATTTGAAGAGGTAAGGATGCTGTTGTGGTCCCATCCACAGGATATTTATTAGGAGGATATTTACCATTTATGGTGGGCCACAGTGAGTGATACTACAGTGAGCTGGTTTATAGAATGAGAGGTGCAGTGCCTTGTGGTGATAAGAAGTGTCACTCACATCTGGTAGAGGAAATTTAAGAAGTTCTGACTCTCCTGCATTGACACTGCCAACATGAAAAGGGGTGTTAAAAGGTGTGTGCCCTAACTTTGTGATCTCCAGCTATACAGGTGGCATCCTGGTGACTCCATGGGCAGACTGGGCATTTATTGCAAACAGACCTTCTGTGACTTTTGCTCCTATATGATGGGAAGCAGAGGATCGCAGAATTTGCCAAATGAAACTCTGGAAGGAACTCACCATTAATGACAGTAATCAATTATTAGAGTTGGATTCTAAATACATCTGCTGAGGGAGTTGAAATCTTCAGTTATTACAGGGTGTGATTTTTCCAAATGTTTTCATTGTAATGGACTAACTGAAGTCCTTGTCAATAGTTTTATTGGAATTGAGCTGATTATTGACTGAAATTTGTAGCCAACAAAATCCTATCTAATTATTTTTAAAATTTTTATGAACTTGGGAATGTCCTTCCCTCCTGCCTATCCTCTCCTTCCCTTCTTTCCTTCATTTCTTTTCTCTCACTCTCTGAATCAAAAGGTCCAAGTTTTTACTCGCCTATTTTGAATCAATGTCAAAATAGCTTCAGTAAACAATTTGACAAGTCAATAATATCTCCAGTATAAATTTGTACTGTCAATATCAGGTCATATAATTAATTTTTATTTCTAAAAATTTGTAATGGGAATATAATAGGCAATACATTGTAAATAATCACAAAAGATAATGATGGCAATAACGATAATCATTTTAACAAAACCCAATGGTACACTAGGATTCAAAATCAAGCATTATATAGATAACTATAATTGGGGTTTGTAGGCCCTCTGGAACTATGGAAAGCTCTATAAAACCATAAACTTTATCATTATTCCTCAGCATTCTTTCTAAGTAATTTTGTTGGTATGTTAATTTATCAGCCACACACAGGAGTTAAAGATTAGGTATTTTCAGAATATTTTTGAATAACTAAGGTCTTTTTTTTCTCCCAGAGACTCCTAGAGTTGAAAGGCAACCGTGAAGACATCTATCTTCTTTTACTATTCAGCATATGAATTCACACCAAAATATTGGAGAGAGAACACATTTAGGATAATGTAGAATACTTCAAATTCTGAGTGCTACATAAATGAAGTGATTCTCAGATATTTCTTTAGGTTTACTAAAAAAAAAAAACCAAACCAATATTTGTGAAGTTCCTGATAAAAGCGTAGATCTCATTAATGACACATTTTAATTTGTGTTGTTACTAATTCCCCATGAGGCCATTTATTTTAGGGCCTTGCTCAGCTAAGGAAAGCCTGGGAAGGATGCTAACAGAACAGACAGGACAAGAGATCTAGGGTTCTAGTTCACTCTGCTGATTGTAGGGCTAGTGCCTAGTGGTTGCAAAAATCGCACAAGTCCAGATAAGGTTTAGTAATATTGTTAAAAGCTCAAAAGCATTTTTGTCCTCCAGTAGCTTTCTGGTACTTGCTTTAGTTCACCATATTCTGAAAATAGATATTTGGCTTTCAGTGTTTTTTTAAACCACAGAATAGTATTAGCTGTAATTTACATTTCAAGTGTTCCTAAAATATGGTCACATCTGCATGTCTCAAAAAATTTTTTTTCAGCTTTTAAAAATAGCTCACCATACTTTGGGAATTATTTTATAGGAAGATGAATTATAAACTCAGGTCATTAAAGAATTTCCTTGGTTCAAGGATAGTGATCTTGCATATAAGCTAATTTTACAATATAACTCTGGGATTATGGAAAATAAACTCTAGGAGTTAGTTCTTCAGTGTGCGGAATGAAATCACATTCCCAGTCATTCTCTCTCAATGACCATGACAGTAATAACTGACGTTTATTGAGTACTGTGCTAAGTACTTTACAACATACTATGAGGCAATGATTCCTTTACCCACAGGTGGAAGAGACTGAGCCACAGATGTGCCCAAGGGTAGAGACCTTGTAAGTAATAAACTGTGTGCTCACACCCCAGCTCTGTGACACACTATCTGGGCTCTTCACCATTCAGCTCCATCTTGTCTCAAAACCAGAACTATTCAATCTGCTCAAGCAATAAGTGCTTTCAGAATGGGACATGAGTAGATTATAAAGACTGTCTTTATACGCACTTGCTTTCCAGTCTCCCTAGCCTGTTGGATTGCTTGAGAAGAGAAAGACGCCAGAAAAACACACGCACAACTCTCCCCTTTGTCAGCAAAAAGCAGGCTCCCCAAGAACTCGGCCAAAGGGAAGCGGAAGACCATAAGATTATTCCCTCAGGACTGTGAGTGATGGGTCAGCCAACAAAGAGAGAAAGAAGTACTGTGCTTGGAAGTGATGTCTATAAAAGGCCAGTTTCTTTCTCACAAATCTCAGTGGCAATAGAAGTAACGAGAAAGGAATACGCAGGAGAAGAGCAGAGGGAGGGAGACATGGAGACGGCATCTGTCGTCAGAGCGTCGGCACTGCCGACTGTTTTTAGAAGCAGTGACAGATACATTAGGCTGAAAACAGTAGAAAAACAAATCGTTTGAGACAGAAGAAAGAACAGTTTTGCTGCCTTAGGGGACAACCAGCCACCTGTCTCATGTTTCTGTAGCAATTTGGGATTTGGGACAAGAACTCCAACCAGCTCAAAGGCCCGTGGTGTACCGTGTACCCTTCAGGGAGGCGACCAGAACCGAGGGTGCAGCCGTGGAGCCCCAGCGATGCGCTAAGGCTATTCCTGTGGCTCTCCACCATGTCCCCAGCACAGCCCATAACTGATTCCCACGTAGCCCTGTCCTGCAGATGCACCACTAGAAAGAGGAACTAGGGGGCTTTCACACCTTCTGCCCCTTTTTGATAGGGATAAATGATACTTTTTCAGTCTTTGACCTTCCCTTCCATCCAGATTGCTGCCCTACGCCTCTCCCACGTAGGAAGCCTGCTACTATAGTTTCCAAATGACTAACCACAAACTGTTTACCTGTTCTGTTTATAGATGCCAGGAAAAAACCTGCCATGTTTTTAAAAAAGAGATTTCCGTTGAGAAAGAATTAAAGCTTATAAAATGGTTGGCCCGCTATTTGCAGAGAAAAGCCCAGGGTCTATCTCATTTCCCAGAGAAAACTGTGATTTAATTTTCCATAGCTCTAGGGGATTCAAAAGGCACTTTGAATCCTGCTCTCCTGCTCCTAGCAGCTGTGCACTCGGAGCTGGGTGACTGCTGAATGAAGCACGAAGGTCGGTACCTTCTCCATATCCCTAGATGTGATGAGATGCTTCTCTTTGTGTCATACTATCACCAACCAGACATGCTAGAGTGCTGAAGAATCTGCTGAAGAGCAGATTCTGGACTCTGAATCCAGGTTACCAGCACCAGGATTCTGGATCCTTCGACCAGTGCTTACTATCATGGTGTTGTGGTATCCTCACTCTAGAAAGGGGATAACAATAATAATGGCCTCGTAGAGTTGTGAGGAATAAAGGAGCTGATTCTTGTAACACAATTTGTATTGTGTTGCCGCAAAGAAAGTGTCCCTTAATGTTAGCTATTGCTACAGAATCACATCTCATAGCATTTCTAGATTTTAATTCAGACAAGAAATGGCAACTCTAGAAGGCTTTTTCATTAAGATCTAGCCTGACTATCTTGGATGACAAAGCTTAGGGAATAGGACCATTTCCCAGGTTGTTGTAGCTAAATGTGTAAGGTTGATCTCCCCTTGATAACTTTTAGAGAACTTCTTTGGGTAAAAAAACAGCATCTTTCATAATGTCCCCACTTTCCTGCCTTACATTTTAGGAATTACTAACTATGTTACTGGGAAACACAGTCCAGTGGCCTTTGGGGGATTTAAAAGCAAATAGCTTCTATGATTGCTAACAGACATGAGTAGCCAGGAGCCTGGAAAATGATGAGCTAGAGAAAGTCAGCTAAGTAAAACTTGTCATCATTTGGCACTTCCTGGCTATGCATGACAGAGGCCCTATGGAGTGTCTCCCATCCCCAAGTCCAGTGCCCTGGATAGCCATCAGGTCCAGTGGGGAGGCTCCCTGGGGTGTGCAGTGTATGGTTGTTCAAAATGAAATGGAGAGGGTTTTCTAGTTTGACCCGCCACCAGGAAACTGATGGCCACTCTGGAAGGGGTGTTAAGGTCCCCAGCCTTTGTTTGCTGTCCAAACAACAGGCTGAGGCTCTCTGGACATCAGAGGCCTGGACACTTTTCCTTCCAAATGCCTGGTTCAGATTCAACGTCAAGACACACAGTTTTCTTTATCAAATAATCTGCTGAGCCTTTTGCTGTCTCATCAGGAGCACTCAGGAACAAAGAACTGCTACTGTGCCTGCAGAGGTCAGGCCGGCAAAATTCATCAGGGGGCACAGCCCTCACAAGTCTTTCGGGCTTAAACCCTGTCGTTATAGTGCAGCCTGCTTCAATTCTACAGACCCCTTCAGAGTGACAGCTGGGTGAGCCACAAAGGCAGGGGAGAAAGGTTTATATTCCAGTCATATTGCTGCCTTGATTTTGGGCAAAGAAGAGCAAGTGTGTGGATCTACATGTGTTTGGAGGAGTAGCAGGTGGGCCGTGGAGGAGGAAGCTAGAGTGGGGGTTTTCTTCATCTTTGGAGACTATTCTTTCTTTTTTAAAGATTTATTTATTTATGCATATAAGCTGGGGTATAAACAAGAGGTGTGGGGCGGCAAGAGGGTTCACCAGAGACAGAATGGAGAGCAGAAGAGGCAGATCGACGGAAATACACTACTGAGGGGAGCAGCGGGCGAGGCAGGAGAAGTCTGCCGCCCCATGTGGGAATCTCCCGAGCCGGGCATCGAACTCGTCTTGCTGCTGCCTGCAGCAGCTCCACAGTGCAGCACTTAACTGCTACACCACCTTTGGAACCTATTCTTAAAGCTGCTCCCAAGAGAGGTTTGTGTTTATCAGAATGCCTTCCTGGAAGAAACCCGGGAGCTCCGGGTCCTGATGTGTGTGTGGCACATGTTAAGAATTGCAGATTCTGCTGATCAAGGCTTAGCATTGCCAGCTTTGCTACAAGTCTTGCCCAGATCTCATGCCCAGTTGGTGTCTCACTTTTTATCTTATTTATGGTAACCATGAACTGGGTGCTGGCCTGCTGGAAGTTTCCCTCACATCAAATGTTAGCCCTAAATCTTGTTAAGTTGTGTTCTATTATTTTTTTTTTATGTTGAAACTCATCCTTGTTTCTCCTAATGAAATCTCACTCTTTTAGAAATGGGGCCTTCTGGTCTTCAGGAACTGGAGTAGCTTCCAAACCAATTAGTGGATCGTTACTTAGGGATTATTCACTAGGCATCTGTTCCTCTGAGGTTGTGTCTGCACACTGCTGTCCATTGGAGCTCCTTGATGCCCACTGATGCCAACAAACATCCTACAGTCAGACCTCACTTCTTTCTCCATGCCAACCCCAGGCTAACACTGCCCCTTGTCCACCACCCACTGGGAGCCACCCTGAGGCTTACTGGCCACATATGTGGACATCTACTGATTGACTCACTGCTTCTGAAATCCCTTTTTCTGGGCTTCTCCCATACACCCAGCCTGCTCTCACATCTTGTTGCCTCACTCCAATACATGGGGTCTTACATATTTGCCAGGAGAACCAATCTTTCTGCCAATAGAGCTGCAGACTTATAATCAATTGATCCTATGTGATGACAAAAATCTTTACTGCTGTCCAGTTTAGTGGGATACATCAGAAATCAGGACAGATCTTGTTTGTTTTCTGTACAGATTCCATTTCTCCACTCAAAAATACATTTTGTCTCAGTGTATATTTTGCCCTGGACACCCTGTCTAAAATTCCAGCCTTCATCCTAGGAGTTCTTATTTTCCCCATCCACTTCTTTTTTTTCATTTGCACTTTTTACTAATATGCTGCATATTTTACTGACTTGTTTACTTTATCCCTCAAGAGGGTTGAGATTTTAATTTATTTATTTTTTTATTATGCCTGCATCCCGAGCCATTCCTGGCCTAGAGGAGTCATTCAACAAACGTTGGTGAGGTAGATGCAGGTGTGAGTGGTAAATGAAGGGTTGTGCAGATCAAGTCCTAGCCAGGTCACTGGCCAAGCTGTAGGTATCTTGTCCCTTGTCCAAAAGAGGGGTTTCTTCTGGCCTGGGACCCCCACTAACTGGCTCTCTGCTCCTCCCAGGGCAAGGCACCCACCTTCAGCTTGTGCTCATGCTCCTTGTTGACGCGTGCAAGCAGCTGGGCTTTCCTTCTGTTGAGGGCATCGATGAGGGCATCGCACTGGGCCACCAGGCAGGCCTCGAACTCCACGCTGTTCTCCTGCATGAGACATCACACCCCTCAGCCACAGGCACCTGTGAACCTCATGCACCAGAGAAAAGAGACCTCCCCCCAAATTTATGGGAAATTGCTGCTGAAGGGGATGAAAAGGAACTCTGTCCACAGTACATAGTTGGCATCTTAAACTAGCTGTATACATTTCATTCTGTGTGCTAGTGTTTTGCTTTAAATTTAGATAGAAAGGAATAAATATTGCTTAATAAATTAATGTTTATGAAAAGGAAATCATCGCTGCTGTTTAAGCTATATTGAGTAAAGTGAAACTTTAGTTTGTAGAGTTGAACATGAGTCCTTTGGAAGGCCAGCATATGTCCATGTGTATATGGTGGAAAGGTTGGTTGCTGGAGGAAGTGGGGCATTGTTGGGGCACGAGAGATAAAGATTCATTAAACTCCAGGGGAAGAAAGAGGATGGCCATGGTCTTCAATATTAAAAAACAAACAAACAATGATAATAGAAATTTATAAGAATAATCATAAGCAAAAGTATTTCCAATTTTTAAGGAAAACAAATAGAGCGTGAAGGTAGATAATCTTATATGTAATAGGTATCATGCTGCTGTAAAAATAAGACATATACCAGCAGTTTATGGGGTAAAGGGAAGCATGTTCTAAACCATGAAATGTAGATTTGCCCTGATGTTTTAAATTGAATGATGGAACTAACTTTTCACTTGATTTAGATCTGTACATGCTATAAGTGTTTCTTTTAAGCAATTATCTCATTAAGTCCATTAAAGGTAGTCCTTTCAATAAGCTATTTATGCAATTTCAATTCTCAAACTATAATCTGAAAAATAATTTCCAGCAAAC
Source organism: Scalopus aquaticus (assembly GCA_004024925.1). Classification (NCBI taxonomy): domain Eukaryota; kingdom Metazoa; phylum Chordata; class Mammalia; order Eulipotyphla; family Talpidae; genus Scalopus; species Scalopus aquaticus. The sequence goes on from PVIJ01001911.1 coordinate 121,178, forward strand.
AAAAGCAGAGTACCATGCACACACTGACAACCGAAAAGACAGCACCCAACTGAGTAAACTGTAAATCTTTGGGGACTAGCAAAGAGGGAATAGCTTAGCCTATAAACTTTTTATTTATTCCCAAAGATATAAAGAATTGTGTATCTGAATAGTCCTCTGGTAGGTATTTGGCAGCTGCTTTCAAGTTCAAGGTCTTTGTATATATAAAGTGTGCAATTAGTGATTACTTGAGCAATGACTTCAATAAATGCTAAGTTTGGCTTTTATGGCAACTGCTTTTGAGTTCTCGGAGAAGTCCTCTGGAAACATCATACAAGAGCTCTCTATGTTTGATACAGGGTAATACTGGGAGGGAGCAGGGGAGTCTTCTTGTAGGCCCTGATTTAGAGCAGAAAGAAAGCTTTACTCTGATGAAGTGGAGAGGCACAGAGGCAAGCCTGGGGCTGCACATTTTATGCCAGCAAAAGCAAAGAAGGGGCTGATTGATAAACTCTATTGCTTTGGAAAACAGAAGGAAGTGTAGACTGTTAGGTTGTTACGGAATCAAAAGTTTTAACATGGGCATGCATGCCAAAAAAGCGGCAAGGAAATCACTGTGAGATGCTTTGAAAGGCTGGTTTACATTTAAAAAGCCACTTCTGCCTTGATGTGTATTAAATATTAGCTCAGAAAGCCTATTTACTGGAGGCCAGAGCTCAGGTTATTTCTGTGAGGAAAACCTCAAAACTAAGAATAGTAAATACCACAGAAGTTCATTATTTTAGCCATCTCATGCAGTTTATGGCTTCTTCCCCTTAGCTATATGGGAGAATTCATAATCTCTCAAATGCTGTCTGATCAGTTTGGTCATTGTGTCCAAATAAGGCAATGTGAAATTATAGTAAATGGGGGTCACAGTTGAAGAATACTTAACTCTCTGCTTAGAGGAGAAGAATTACTACAGGACCAGAAGAAAGGAAAGAAGAAAGGAGGGAATGAAAGGAAGGAAGTAAAGAACTGGGGAAGGGAGGAAGGAAAGCAAATAGTGAGTACTGGTAGGTAATCTAAAAAGAAAAATGTGACCCATTGTTACAATTAAATAAGATATTATTATTACATGGTATTTTGGGAACCTATAGAGAAAAAAAAACAATAATGACTGAATTTATGGAGTCATCTGACAGAGGCCTCTTTCTAAAGCTCCATTAGTAGAGAATTAGACCCCAGAGTAGAAGATAGAAATCACTCAGCAAACCAGGTTATGTTTCTGACTTGTTGGCAAAATGCAACACCTCAGGAAGGGGTATGTTTAAAGTCGGTCTGTATGTATTTTTGTACGTATTAGAAGAGATAGAGAAAAAATAAACAGGCATTTCACCACAGCACATAAAGATAAAACAGATGAAACAGAGAAACTCTCCCCTCCCCAGCTGCATCTTAACCCTTGAGTTTGGTGTTCCCTCTCAGGTGCTGCCTGTACCTGGATCTGCTGCACCATGTTGCGGAGCTGCACCAGAAACTCCTTGGCTTCTTTGGCCCTGTCTGACAGTCCGTTGAGCGCCTGGGAGAGTTGACTCTGCAGAGAAAAAGGAAACCGCAAAGCTAACATTACAAGAAGTGGCAACAGGGGCTGTTTTGATCTAAGACCCGAGGGTCTTCCATGACCCTGGGCTACTTAACTGACATTTGTGCATGAGGATTCTGGGAACAACAGCATCTAGACTCCTTCTATAGACTCCTAAGTTGTTTTCCTCTAAGGCAGTGAACACTTCTGCCCATTGCAGTCAAAAACCCTCATCTAATTGATAGCTGCTCGGAATATCCTCATCTCATTAAGTAATTAATTCAGGAATATTTATTTAATGCCTATTATTTACCAAGAATTTAAACAAAAGAACAGCAAGTCAGATGATTTGGAAATTATCAATATTTTTTAATCCAAAGGGCTGTTGGTCTGGGGTAGGCAGAAAGAATGAGGGAGTCGAGAGCGGGTGAGGGAGGGAGGATTCAAGCACTGGTGTGCTGCTCTAGGTGACCTGACAAAGGGGAGATGACATTCCTCCTCATCACCATCATCTGCCTTCTCCCAAGGACAGCCCTGTTGCCCTAACTCTTGCCACACCAGCCTCCTAAACCCAGGTGAACCCCATCATGTGGGGAGGCGCTTCTGCTGGGGAGGGGTAATGTGTCTAGGTAAGCACTTGCTTTCCTGCCTCACTGTCTGCTGAATGGCTACAGGACACGTTGCTGATTGGTGACACCTAAGTGTGAGTTGATTGGGAGCTGGCAATGTCTGAGAAAACTGCTGCTCTTCTACTGACCTGGCCCCAGTGTGGCTGGTGTAACCTCTTGCCTTTTGTCCCCATTGGACTTGATGGCAGATGTCTGTGATTCGCATGAGAAGGCCAGCATGGAAAGAGAGGGGGGTGGAAAAAGAGACGGCCTATGTCCCAATGGCATCTTTGAATCACTGAACCATGCTTGAAATCTCCTGCCACTGGGCTTCTTGCTAGGTGGGGAAAATAAGCTTTTATTGATGTCCCTAAACTGGAGTTTTCCATTACTTGTGGCCATTCCTACTGTACTGGATCCAGAATTCCTCCTCCTAGCAGCCTAAGCATCTCTTTCCATTCCTCCTCTAAACTACAGAGACAAACTCCCAATTCCCATAACACCTTCTTTTTTTTTTTTTAAGATTTATTTATTTAAGCATACAAGCTGGGTGTAGGCCAGAGGGGTGTATGTGTGTGTGTGGGGGGTGGTGGTGGTGAGAGGATTCACCAGATAGAGTGGGGAACAGAACAGGCGGATCTACTGAAATACACCGCGAGGGGAACAGCGGGCAAGACAGGAGAGGTCTGCTGCGCCATACGGGAATCTCCCTGGCTGGGGATTGAACTCGTGCTGCAGTGGCTCTGGATAGCGTCATAGTGCTGCAACTTAACCCGATGTGCCACCAGGGAGGCCCCATAACACCTTCTTTGAAAACTGAAATCAACAGTCTTCGTTGCCAACACCATGCTTCATCTAGTCTTTTAAAAAAGAACAAAGTCTTAAAACTATAAAACTATAACCCCCTGGTCCAATGAATGCTTTTCACTTGTATTTGCCCTATTAAATACAAAGTCAGGCATTGAATCTTTTTACAAATATGCAAGTCAACACTTGATGGAAACAATGTGGAATGGTAGGAGGAACACAGGCATTGGAAAGGTTCAAATTCTGGCTCTGTGCCTTACTAAGTTTGGTATTGAGAAAATTACCTCTGCCTGAATTACTCCAATGGAAAAAAATGGGATTAATAATAATACTTTGTCGTTGGGTCGCTGAGAGAGTTCAATGCATTAATCAGCATGAAAGCTCCTGTTAGAAAAGGGTAGCGGGCAAGGGAACTCTTCGGAATTCACAAAGGCTGCTAGTTACTGGCTGTTCAACCTTTTAAACATAGTTTTACCTAACCCATAACATGAGAAGCGTTTTATTGCATGAGGTACTATATCTAGAGCCCAAATCCTGCTGGCACCTGGCACATACTGAAAAATGTTGTCTGGAATAACCCTTACTCACCTTCTTCCTGCTCACAAATACCTTACTGATTGAATGGGGGATGAGGGGTGGGGATTCTCAGGGCAGATTCGGAACAGGATCAGTTGGAGAATACTCTTCATGCCCTGTATGTTGATCTGGTACCTGGACACTGGGAGGCTAGACCAACACAGTTGAATAAGAAAAAGCACCCGGTGAGCCTATAGTTGTGGTAAAGGCTACTCGACTATTACAAGGTCTCAAGTGCACTAAAATTTGGGGTAAAAGTTTTCTCCTTAAGAACTTTTTCCAGGGGATGAAGGAGGGAAGAGGGTCTCATTTGGAAGACCAGACAATAAAATCAGAGCTATATTCTAGAGTAGTTTTTTCATTGCCACTTTAGCACTTATATCCCTTTTTGTCTGAATGAGTAGAAGTTTCCTGGGCTATCAGTTTCCTGCCTCTTTTTATTTTTATAACATCATTATAACATAGTGTACATAATATATTGCAATATATTTAACATATATTTATATAATATATCATTATATATTAATATATTAATTAATCAATGCATTAATATATAATATTTAAATATATAACAACGTATTTATATGATATAATATTATAACATTTATATTATAATGCCTTAGTAAGATTAGAGGACAGAAGTCAAATCCATTCAGGTACACAGCACTGAAACTACCCGACTTCTTGTATTCTAGCCTTGCAATTAACTGTCTATATAAGCCAGACCTGCCAAAATAAAGAATTGTTGACCCAGTGGGCTGTGTACTTAGAGAAAAATTGTTGTATAGAGGTAGAAGAATGCTGGCCTTATCCTCTCCCAGGATTTTATATAGCAAAACAATAAGTGAACCACAAAAATCAGTTCACTTTCAGATTTCTTCCCTTGTTCTCTATGTTTAGTCCCAAGAATGCCTTCTGCCTGGCTAATGGCTATCCTGGTGTTTGATAAATAAATTCATTGTAAGATAAATACCAACTTGTATCAATCAAGTAGGAGCCTGAAAAATCCTGGTAACCATTACCAGAAAATTCTCTTATTGGAGGGTTTATATTGCATTGCTTTTATAGGATAGTCTTTTGATACATTTATAACCTACAGCTTATGTAGAAGAACATTATTATAGATTGATTTTGTTTCCCAGAAGCATTTAAATTCCTGTTCTGTGCTAACAGATGTTCTGTATTCAGGACCACAGAGCAGTCCTGTAAATTTATTACTGAGAACACTGAAGATGCAAATTTTTGGGGTGTGTTTTTGTTCTGGCATCTTTAGTTATACATGCAGTCAGTCATTAGAAGCTGTTTATAATACCTAATGATGTTCTGATTTCTTGGATATTTGTTTTCCAATTTTCTGAAACGGTGTGATGATCAGAAAGTGAATGAGAGTGGAAAATGATGTAGCCAAAGAAGCACTGACAAATTTCCAGTTAAGAGCTCAGAGCATGTTCTGAATAACCAAGATCTCCCAGGAAGATGAGTTGTTTAGATCTTGAAGGAGAGAAACAAAGAACTCTGCCTCTTCCCTCTCTCCTTTCCTGTTTTTCTCTTTCCCCTATGCACCAAGACTCTAGCTCCCCTTGCCTCCCAAAGGAGTGACTGATACAGATGATCTGGAGCTTCATCTGGGAGAGTATGGTAAGGATGTTTCAGGACCCATTATTATTTAGGCTCAGCAAATGAGTGATAGAATTCTCTCCATTCTGATCAGTTCGTTCCTTGCCCGTGCATCCGCCCAGATGCTGAGCATGCCCAGATGGAAGACAGCGTCTCCTTTCCTTTCCCTGCTGTAAACATTATTTGTGTGTCATCTCTCCTCTCCACTTACTGCAAATATCTGATGGAGACAAATTGGGACAAATGAAAGGAAGCTTCCTGGCTGTCTGGGATCTAAAGTAACAGGCACGGGATGGGATAGAAAGGGTCAACCCAAAGAAATGGTAGAAAATAGATGAGTTGGCAAACAAACAAGGGCAGTGATGACCCAGAAAACAATCTTTCTGCTTCTGCCTGCAGCTTGTCACAGTGCAAGCTGCTTAGGACTTACCCACACCACCTCCTTCCCAGGTACCAAAGTCAACGTAAAACACAGGAACGAAGAGAGAATAGATGCAGTGTGATTCTGAAGGAAGCTGCCTTTTCCTCCCCTTGCCTGTCCCTCCCCTTGCCTGTCCCCCTGAGGCTAACAATTTTTCTTTAAGAAATACTGATTTTTGAATCTCACTACATTACTGATATTATATGATGAAAAAAGTAAGAGCAAGAAATTAGAATAGTTACAATACATTGGTTATGTCTCATTAGCCAGGAACTCTGATGGGTGCTTTTAATATGCCTTAATTGATCCTATTTACCATCCTGCCATTTTATGGAGGTTCAGAGGTGATATGCCTGAGTTTACTACTCACACCTGGAAAAGCTGGACCACAAATTCTGGTCTGATTCGGAAGTCATACTCTTTGATTCAGCTTCCCAAAGAAGAGAATTCTTTCTTCACCCATACAGGAAGGAATAAAACAACCCACCGTGAGAGTATATAGAACCAAAAATGAACTGATGAGGGATTATGAGGAATTTTATTATGTTTGCAGTCAGATAAACCACAAACCATAGCATGGCTGCTTACGAAATGTTCAACTTATTTTTTTCCGTGTGAAGTTTTTTGGTGAATTTTAATTAAATCCCTATCAAAGAGAGAACTTTCATGGGAGAGGTCATGATTGGGTCCAACGCTGGCTTCCTCCTACTAATTTGAGACTTGGGCAAGGACTGGACTGAGTAAGGTAAAGGAATAAGAATCCATGGAATGACTAGTACTTGGGGAACATTTAAACTGAGCTGCCCATAGGGGTTGATGACCTTCTAGCTAAAATTTCTATTCTTCCTGCTTAACCTTTCCTCCCCCCACAAAAGGATGTCTCTGATGGTGGAAGATCACTGCAGTCGGATGAGTGGAAGCCTCAGAGGCTGGAGATGCCAACTTGTGTCTAAGCCCAGCAGCAGGAATAGGGCAGTGGGCAGCCTGTGATCTGCCAACTGATCAGCTAGGCCTGGGAACCAAACACACAGTCCAGGGTGTGTGAGTGTAAAAGTGTATATGTGTGTGAATGCAAATATAGAATATGAAGAGTGTGTGTGAGAGGCTATGAGTGTGTATATGAGCTACCCACGACACTTCGGGAAGCTCTTGGCTTTGGATAAAGCACACCAGCCTTAAAACTGACTTCATGATTTATTATTTAATCAGTATTCATGGAGTTTCATCATGGACCAAGCACAGTGATTCATCTAGGAAAACAATGATAAAGAAAGTAGACAGTCTCTTCCCTTCGGAACCATCATTGTTTTCAAACACCACCACTCTGAGCTTGATAATGTCCATTTAAAGTTCTCTCCCATAGACTCTAACAAAGCAGAGGATTAGACTATTCTAATAGAAATGTAACTTCTCTGCCTCTCAGGGAAGATGAGAAGTATTTGCTTTCCTGGAAAGACTTAGGCAGTTCTGACCAAAGTTTGGATTCCAGACACACTCTGTGTAGTCTTCATCCACCACACTTCAGGTATTTCTATAGAGAGCAAACCATCAAACTGGAGATGCAAATAAACATGGCAGCTTTTTTCAGCCAAAATATAGAGGAGTCACGTTTCACCTCAGAGCACAGAGAGGGGGAAAAAAACAGCTATCGCCTCATCTAAGTTCATTTTCTTGGGGGAAAATTGATTTGCCACGTCACTATGACTTTTGCTTAGAGTACTGGAAGCCATGAAAGAATTCACGCAGCAGTTGTGACTGAAGGCATGAAATGTTAACACAGCAGCAGGCACACAGCTGGCCCAAGGCTCTGGCAGAGAGCATGTCTTTCTCTGGATGTGCTAAAGATGACCTCTGTGTCGTTAGGCAGTTGCTAAGTATTTACAGCAGAGGATTAAAAATATGCCTTCCTTGGGCTAAACCTTTGTATAAATATTGGGTTTTACATCCCAGAAATGGACTCTGTACAGAGCCCCTTTGTGCACATGTTGTCTTTTCTCTGGAGAATTCTAAGGTCCCAACCCTAGGCTCGGAGTCCTTTTCCAAGAAGCTGTTGGGTGTACAGATTTGGTATGTTATTCTTCTTTGTCTGTCACTGCGAGGGAACGGTGTTAAAATAAGCAAAACAGATTTTATTTTATAAAATTTCAGTTCTCTATAGTATTTAAGCACCCCAGTAGAAACTCTCAATCCCACTTATTTTCCAAAATAAAATCGATAGAAAAATATGTGACAAACTTAAAAAACGATTTTAAAATACACAAATGTTTTTACTGTGCTTGTTTAGAAGAGACTCAAGTGTCAAGTGTTAAGGCAAGAATGACTTCTTATTCATTCCTTCACATTTCTAATGAGAATAACTAAATAGCTACTGGGATCAAGACATTTATTTCAAGAAAGAACTTTTTACCCCTTATTTCAAAATCAGAACATATTCATTTCAGAAAATTCAGAAAACAAAGCCTTCAATCTCACCAGAGACACACTATTAAAAGACTTGATAATGAACCCTTGATGTTTATCTTTTGAGTCTTGTATATATTTATAGGCAAATATGTATGTATCTATATACTGTGTATCAACAAAATTGGGATTATGCCATGTATCTATTGCTGTCTTGAAATCTGCCCTTACCACTTAACATGCTATGAATACTTTCCCATCTGGCTAAATACATTACTACCTCTTTTCAACAGTTATATAACACCTTGATACCATTTACTATGTGACTGGCACTGCTTGAATGCTTTACACATACTATCTTTTCACAAAGCAACCCAGCAAAGGTGTATACTATTATTCAAATTTTTTATAGGTGATAGAATTAAGGTTGGGTAGGCTAAGTGATCAAAAATCATAAAGCAGATGAACTGCTTTTTAGAAGCAGAACAGGGATTCAAACCCAAAAGTCTGTGGTCAGACTAAACTGTAGGGTAACCCACCACATCATAATTTATTTTAACTATACTCCTATTTTAGGACATTTAGTTTGTTCCCTCTTGCAAAAAGCCAAAATGAAATTCATGTGTTAAATATTTGAATTCATTCTTAACTATTCTCATTTTCAGGTGTGAAATTGTTTGGTCAACAAACTTTTGTGTTTAGATGGTTTTAAAATCACGTTATCAAATTGTCCCTCTGTTTACCTAGTTTATATTCTTGCTGAAGGTGATGTAAGCAATAATCGCCTGTCTGTCTCACACCAAATAGCATTGTTTGTATTTGTTTTTGTAATCTGATAGGTAAATAATGGAATCTCATTTTTAATTTTGCATTTTAAAATTACTATGGTACAGGGGTGAGTTTTTTCCAAAAGCTTCTTCTTGATTGTTTTTTAGTTAAGGTGTAAGTTCTCACTGGCATTATTTGTAAAGCATTTAGAAGAGGTCTAGCCTGTAGAGTGCTACCTAAGTTTGTTAAACAAATTAGTTTCTTCCAACACTGATGACTATCTGTGGATAAGCCTGGTCTCTTATATGTGTCTGCTTGCCAAGAGAGCCTTAGGGGTCAAAGACCGGGAAATCATCTGGAAAATCCAGGTAAGATTTGTTGGAGAGGAAGTGAAATGGATTATGTGGTTTAGTAGGTCATGGTCACATCTGGTTCACAAAATCTCTACTCTTTAGAATTTATAATCATCAATTGTGGACAGGTACATGTATGTAATAGCTTGTGGTAAACATTCAATGGGCATAAAAGCAGAATATATTCCTCTCTTATATGAGAGGGGGGATATATATATATCATATGCATAATATAAAACTTTCTTATACGTTTGTAAACATATTGATATTTTGATTATTCAGATACCCTACATTCTTGATTAGTATTTGTGTATTTGAACTAGAATAATATGTTGAAACAAATAAAAGGATTTTGTTTTGATTATGTTCTAATGTTATGTATTTCTAGGCGTTTTTGCTTTATGTAGCCTGTGGTTTTGTGGTTTTCTCTTTTGTTTTATCTTCTTTGTGCATTAATCATCCCCTTTAACATTAGATTATAAGCTTCTATCTTTCACTTGGTTATTTTTACCTTGAACTCCATTTCATCTAAATTTCTCGTTCTCTGTCCTCTCCCTATCTCTCTTTCTCATAATTATCATAGGGGATTTAGACTATCCACATTTATGTTATTAATTGATATAGTTAACTTCATTCCATCTACTTTGCTTATATTTCTATCCGTCATAATCTGTTTTTCTTCTTTAAAAACTTGTTTTTTAGTCGAGAGAAAAGGCAAGGAAATGGATTCTCCCCTAGAGCATCCAGAAGGCAACTCAGCCCTGTGTATTGGACTTCTGACCTACACAACTAAAAGGAAAAAAAAAAAACAAACCCTCTGTGTCCAAAGTTATAAAATTTTTGGTAATTTTCACAGCAGTAATACAAACCTAATTCACCTGAGAAAGCATTCAGTTAAGAGTTACATGCTTATTCCTTTTGGCAAGGGTAACACTGCTTCACGTTATATTTGGTGAAACTGTTCAGACTCTGCATCTCCTGCTGGCCCTTGGAAGTTGGAGGTGCTTTAGATGGAAAGCAAAATCCCACAAATTTCCTTTTTTTTTGTAAAAAAAGTAAAGTAAAAAGAGTAAAAAAAAAAAAAAAGAGTGTGGTCCATCACAACTTGTAGACACATTTCAAGGTTGAATTAAATAACAAGAGTTGATTATTCAGCTCTTTCCACACACACAGGAGGTGTCTGAGACACGTAACCTCCTGATAAAGTAGAAATTCTATGTGATGCAGCTGGCCCAACAGCCCCATGGCTAAATCACCAACCATGATTGCTTTCTTATCAGGCTGTGGTCTGCTATTGAATTTCAATGACCTATCAAAAATTGGGATGGGAGTAGATTCTCAGTCTCTTCAGAGCAGGTGGCTATTGTTCATTTCAGAAGGCTCAGCTGATATGTGTTTTAGATATGAAAGTGTTCCTTTCCTACTTAAATCAGTTCATCAGCTTGTAGTTACCTTGAGATCTCCATTTACTTGTACTTTTATTGATCTAGAAAAGCTCTTTTTATTTTTCCCCAAAGGTGTAGGATCATTTGGATACAAGGAAATGTTAATCACAATATCTGAATTCTAATTCTGACTTCTGCTGTCTACAATACTGCTACAGAGATTAGGATGATTTCTTTAAAAACAAGGGACACATATGGAGAGACCTTCACACTCCCACTAGCCTGACATCTGCATTCTGGCAAGGATGGGGAGGCTCACATGTTGCCGGTGGAATTCAAAATGGCAAAGCCACTTGGGAAGACTGGCATTTTATAACAAAGTTAAATACACACCTACACTGTATGACAGTATTTGTCCACATCGGACTTGGATGAAACGTTCATAGCAGCTTTATTTATAATAGCCCCAAGCTAGAAACAGCCCATTATCTATCAACAGCAACATGGATAAATAATTGTATAAAGTCATACAGTGCAAGACTGCTTAACAATAAAAAGTACAAGCCAGTGATAGATGCAAAACACACATTAAAAAACATTAGGTTGAACAAAAGAAGGAAAACACAGAAAAGTACGGAATGTTTCTATACAAAGCTCAAAAACAGGCAGAACTAACCTATGATGACAGAAGTCAGGAAAATGGTGACCTTTGGAGATGGAGAAATAGACTGGAAGGTGTTGTGAAGAAATTCTCTGAGGTAGGGATATGTTGTATAATTTTATCTGGTGGTGAGACATTAATTTTTTATATTTAATTCTTAAATATAAAAAATTAAAAAATGTCTATGTAAAAGTTTATTTAGCTTATAATTAAGGTTTTGTATTTTACTGTCAATAAATTTTGTTAAAAATTGACATTTTTTTCAAGAGATAAAAATTCCTCGTGCAGTTAATCTGTGTTTACTAAGATCCCATGTTGTATAAAAAAGTAAGAATTTTTTCGGATAGTCTTATTTCTTAAATTGAATCTCTAAATTTAGACATTCATAACACTGTCAAGTAACTTATTATTGATAGAAATAGTTCACTCGATTTTCATTAGGACGACATCGGGAGTCTTCCATTCAGAGGCTGTTGCTGCCTGGGGAGAAGACTGCCATCTCTCAAGCCCTTGCCCTGGTCACGCTGCTGCTTTTCTTTTCATGAAGATACCCAGCAACACCTGCAATCTAGTTAAATGGCAACTGGTAACTGGTGTGTGTGCACTTTCACAGTGACATGAATTTAATTTTAAAGACATGTCGATTGAAGGTGCTTTAGACAGAAATGTGTGCCTACTTGAAAAGTGACAATTCCTTAGAGGAAGCAGGAATGCTTGAAGTCAGGGAGTAAGAAATAAGATGACAGACCATTTCTGCCAGAGTCTTCACCTATCCTTTGAATTTTCCCATCTTTTGGGAAGCACAAATATCTTAAGAGTCATAATTCACAAGCGCCCTTTCTGATCAACTCATGATGTCATAGCTTTGTAGGAAGAACTTGTGTACAGAAGTGTTCAGTTCCTTTACCCTGATCATGAGTTTGAAGGACAAGCAATCCTTTCATACTGATGACAAAACCATGTATTCCTTCTCTGACGGCCCTAGTGTTTACTTTATTCAGTCTGAATATAAGGAAATTAAATTATCCTTAACATAACTTTCCCTCACTGCATTGCTTCAATTCCTGTAAGAACAAACTAAAATATAATCTTATTCTAATAAATGAGCCTCTTTGTTGGCAAAAGAGAAACTCTTGGATATATTAAATAGCTAAAACATGTTTAGTCTTCATCCTTCTACCCCCTTATCAGGGATTTTTAGGATCTAGTATTGAAGGACCGTTTCCATCCAAAATAACATTTGTAGTTATCATCAATATTCTCTGGAAAAATTGACTTAAGCCATATCTGATTTCTTTTCACCCTTTCTAACCTGCATTATTATCAATCCATCTCCAAGCAAGTGAACTGCAGCTCCAGCCTAGTGAAATGGAATGGTTTCCATGACAACAGATTTCAGCTCTGCTACTTAGAATCTAAGATTTGACTCCCACAACTATGGGAATTGGTTGATTTTGTAAACGACTAAATAACTGTGCAATCATTTCCAAAGAAAGCCTGTTATAAGCGTGCATGAGTCAGGTTATGCGAGGTGACTGCTGAATCTGCCACTAACATCACAGACAGTGCAATGTGCAGGACATGCCTGTTTTGGGCTGCAGCTCACGCCGACACCCACCAAGTGTGGGCTGCACAGCCTGGCCTTCTTGTGAATGCCAATGTTTTAATCCCAGGTGGAGGGAATAAATTTTAAAGCACCTCATGGCAAATGAAAAGTGTTCATTCCCAATGTCTTTCCTCTTATTTTTCACAAACTATTTGTTCCTTGGAGACAAGACTCACAGAGCCATTCTTCAGGTACTCAGAATGGTGTAAATTTAATTGCTTACTATCTATTTCTCTGTTAAAATTAGGTGCTGCTATTGTACAAGAGTACTCTTTATTATCATCCCCCTTCTTAGCAATAGGTCTTATTTTATTAATTAAAAAATATAGAAATATTTCTAGGTGTTTCATTTTCATTTTACAATGTAGAATGATGTTAAAGTATTTCAAAGAATATTTTATAAACATATTTTCTGGAGAACATTTACATAAAAGAGATTGGTTTTCATTCTGGAAGTGGGTTCCATTCCTGAATCCATTAAACCAAGTCTCTTTCTGAGCAGTGGGACTAGAATCACTGCTCAGTCTGAAGTTTTACTGGAGGGAGGTATTGCCCTCAACAGAGATCTTAGCAGAGATCTATGCAGAGTTGATAAGCTACAACAATAATAATAAGCTTCAAAATAAAATTTCAGCTTTTATAAGGATGTAAATATTCAGGACTGTGTTGAGGACCTTCTGCATAGTACAAACATCACTGCGTCAACTTCCTCGCACCCCAGTACGTTGATGCATTATGTTATGAGCTGATTTTCAAAAACTTCAGTACTCAGCCTTACATTGCCTCTATCCAGAGGTGTATTTAAGTCCAAATATGAATCATGAATATCTCATATAGAACTTCAGCTTCTGCCCATTTCTTGTATATTTAAAATGACAGAACTCAGATATGCTAATAGGTAACTGATTAAAGTACGGAGAGAAAAGAGGTTGTTGGGGAAGGAAGAAACCAAAGTGTGTAGAATATGTGGTCTCCTGGGTAGAGTACAGCTGAGCTAGCAAGTTGGTAGGAGGCAGGCAATGTGGGAAGAGTGGAGAGAAGAGAAAGGGAAACATATACAAAAAATGGAGAACAAATTAGAATCAAATATTAGACCATTTGGAACAGAATATAAATGCTTGTTGGCTGCATAAGTAGTCTTGATCAGTTTTATCTATGGCCAATCTATGGCCCCAAAATAGGTAGTATTGTCCTAGCTACGGCTAACTCTGAGGGACTAGAAGGGAGCGAAGCCACAGAGGTTTTATATGAAAATTGGACAGGAAAGCAAATTTAGGATTTACAACTTAGAGATCCTTTGTGTGTTCTATAGCATCTGCACGCAGTTAATAGAATGAGGCAGTAATTACATGAATGCTTTTCAGTTTTTTGGTTTTAGAATGAAACTGAGAAGAGGTGGTGGTTTTGCAATATGTTAATGTAGGTGGAAATACATCCCCCAGAATTTCCTTTCCTGTCTGTCCAATTAGGGTGAGCACAAGAGAGATTCTTGTGGGAGATCTGAGGGGGAAAGGAATTAGCTGTCATTCTGTAGTTCACACAAATTGTCATTTTTCTATTGGTTCAGTTAGTTGGCATGAGGCAACGGCTGAGTCAGAAAGTACTCTAACTTCCCGCTGACCTTTCTTCAGCATCTCTAATTCCTGGACTAGGTGTGTGTGCATGCATGTGTTTAGTTCTATAGCAAAAGTCATTCAATTCACAGAAGTCAAATGAATAAATTAACTGTCTGACTAACTAACTAGCTCACTAACTGAATATCCTTGAAGTTCTGCTGCTTTGATTAAACCCTGACTGATATAGAAGGGTAAGAAGAGTTTGGAAAACATTTAATTCTAGAATAAACAAATTAAGCCTTCTTTAATGAGTAAGAACACAGAGACTAAGAAAATCAAATCAAAATGCAAATCAAAACTCATTAAGATACTACTTTATGCTCAGCAGGATGAATATAATAAAAATCACAGATGATAAAAAGTATTAGATGTAGAGAAACTGGGACCCTCATACATTACTGGTGGGAAGTAAAATGATGTAGCACTTTGGAAAGTAGACTGGCAGTTCCTCAATAAGTTAAACAGAGTTACCACATGATTCTGCTCCTAGGTACATACCTGAAAAAACTGAAAACATGGGTCTACAAAAAACATTTGTACAGAAATATTCATAGCAAAAGTCATTCTATTCACAGAAGCCAAATGCCTATCAATTAGTAAATGGATAGATGATATGCAGTATATCCCTATGATAGAATATTATTCACCAATAAAAAGGAATGTATCAATAGTACTAATATATGTTACAATATGAATAAACCTTGAGAACATTACACTGAACTAAAGACGCAAAGATTACACATTATATGATTCCATTTATCTGAAATATCCATAATAAGCAAGTCTGTAGATTAATAGTTGCCAAGGGATGCGAGGAGAGGGAACTAGAGATTCCTCGTGGTATTTTTTTTTTCTGGAGTGATGAAAATATTCTCGATCTAGAGAGTGGTGATGTTTACACAACAAGGTCAATATATTAAGACCTACTGAGCTATATTCTTACAAGCATATCCTCTATGGTACGTGAATTTATCTTAATAAAGTAATTATTGAAAAGTCAAACTTAAGTCTTTTTAATACATGGAACAGGGCTCCAGTTATATAAAATCTAAATAAAATTTGATTTGCAGGCAATTCCATTTTCAGTAAAAATTTATAGCAATCATGAAGTCTCAAAATAGTCATTACATAGGGTTCTGTTTACTAAGAAGGAAAACTGATTTCCAGAAGTCAATAAGCGTTCACAGGAAACAAGTACTATCGATCGATATACTAGCATGGTGTTCAACAAGGTATCTGAATGAATCTAACATGATATCCAGCATGATATCCTTGTAGAAAAGAAAACATTTGTACAGAAAAAGAAAATTTAATTACATTATCATTTATTTGGGTGGGTCATAATTTGTTTAAATAATGAAAGCTTAATGCAGAGTTCTTTGCCTCACAGATAGGAGTCCCAATGAGTGCAATGATCTAGGAAACCTGACACAGAGATGTACTGATGCTTTTTGTTGCCTGTAGTAAGCATAACTATCATGGATCAAGTTGTTGCTAAATTCCTTAAATAAGCAGTCATTATTTGGTTTCATCCTGAGGGCTTTCAAAAAAAGGTCTGAACTATCATTTCATTAGTAATACAATTTACTTTGTACCCAATGACATGGAAGCAAGCCTACCTTAGAAATACATTATAAACTTTTATTTACTCTGAGGTTTCAATCCTTTGATTTATCATTATTAAGATAGTGCTCCACTATTTCAAAAAGCCTCAAAGATTGTTGATTTTGGCATAAACGATTAACAAAATCAAAAGCAAATGACTGGGTTAGATTCTGAATCCATTAAATAAAAATCACCCCACTTCAGATTTAACATTCACATTAACATAATTTATTGTAACCACCATTATTTGCTTTTCTTATTCTTTCATCAAGACTGAAAAGGTGACACCTGCTCTCACTGTGACTTACAATAATGCAAATGCTTCTTAGCAGCTAGAATCTGTCCACTCAGTGGAATCTTGCCCTTCTTAATCCTCCCAGACACATTCATTACAGTGCAGACACGTAGGTCAGAACAACTTGGAAATGGCCTTCAGAAGGAATTACTATTCGTTTTTTTTTTTTTCATTCTGCCATTCAACAAATATTCACAAATACACACACACACACACACACACACACACACACACACACCGAGCATCCACTCTGCGATGGACACTGTTCCATGCATTGGGAATAAGACGATGAACAAAATGAGCTCCTGCCCTCTTAGAACTCACATTCTGCTGGCAGACAAAAGAGCCAAGATTATACCTGTATCTTTGTTTATATCTATGTCTATATATGCACAGGAAAATCTCCCAATGGAAGATTATATTTGTAAAAAATGGTCATATGTATATATTTATCCCTTTCTAGGTTTACTTTTAACATTGTTACCTACCAAGAGAGGAGGTATATGGTTCCTCTTCTTGAATCTGGAGAGGTTCTTGGGATTGTCTCAATCAATGAAATACGACTGAAATGACCTAGAGTCCCTCTCAAGGCTAGGTCCTTAAAAGAATAAAGCTTCTCCCTGGTTTTTAGTCTTTTTTAATCTCTCTCTCTCTCTCTCTCTCTCTCTCTCTCTCTCTCTCTCTCTCTCTCACACACACACACACACACACACACACACACACACACACACACACACACACACACCTTCTTGCTTGCTACCTTTCTCTCATTCTCTCCCTCCTTGGTTTGTCCAAGGCCACTGGGAGGAGCTGTGGTTCTCTTAGCAGAATCACCACTATGGAGAGAAAGGGTTTGAAGAGGGCTTGGGGATGAGTGGGGTGGAGGTCGGCAGGTGGCTGCATGTTGAGGATAGGAGCTGGGAGATTTTTCCACAAAGCACCCAGGAAGAGATGCATTCATATAACTTGCTAATGTAGGTGCAATCAGCAGAGGAGTATAATGCATATAGCTAAATCATCCTAAACTTGGATTGTTAGTGAGGTGCAAATATGGGCTCCCTTGAGAAAAAGATGGAGCAGTCAAACAATCCACACTTAAGATCTTTTAAATGACAGGAACAATGATCCGGCTACTAAATTCTGTTATCTTTCTTTGGCTTGCCTTAAATTAACTCTTCCAACATATATTTTCAAACTCTTTAATATGGTGGAAAAGAGACCTATAAGTGTTACAAAGCAATCTACAAACTCCCCAACCCTTGAGAAGACCATTTAAAAATAACAAAAGGACCAAGGTCTGTGAACCTTGGTTTACTTTTTAGTTAATAACCACTCTTTAAAACCTTTTAACCCCAATATTATGTGTCTGCTGGAATTCCTCTTCACCTGGGAGTTCAATTTGATCATTAATAGCCTCGTCCCTTGGTATTATTTATTTTTGGCTATTGCTGCTATTAGCAACATTTAATTTGTGAATCCCTACAGATTTCATTTGGAGTAGAAAGGAGACAGTGACTTCAATTATTTGAAGCAGAAAGTCAATCTTACATATCCTCACTCTTGAATGATATAGGCCCTTGATTTCCAAATAGGAGCTTTGATATAAGCACGGAGGTTGCCAACATTCTATAACACTTAATTAAGCTGCACTCAGGCCCCATTACTTAAGCAGGTTCCTCTTCAGCCCTCATTATTGACTCCATATACATAATCATTGCCTATAAATCTCTAAGTGTTAAGAGCCAGGGTTCAGCAAGTCACTCACTTTATTGGTGTACTGTGTAAGCCCCATACCTCGTTTCTAACACTGATAGAGAGAACTTGTCATTTTACTATCTGCGCTACCTTGTACTAACCAAACCCAGATTTGAAAAGAACCTTGAAAAATGCCTTGCACAAAGCACTTTCATATCACACTTATGAAACATCTTATTAATGATAATAAGTTTTAATTTAGGTACTCTCACATTATTTACCAGTTTCTTAAGAGCCCCAAGATGAGTCAAGTTTTCAAATGCCCATATCCTCTAAGGTAGGGAGAAAATTCTTCTTTTCTTCCTAGTACTTTCTTTTAAAGACTTGAATCTTTTTTCTTTATATTTTTAAATGTCAGTATAACTATTGCAGAATTATATCTCTTCTTTTAATTGTGGTAATGTTAATTTACATCACAATATATGCCTTAGGTGTATAGTTTTACCCCTCTACATTTGTATGTCATCTCACCACACTCACCACCAAAGCCCCAGTTATCTGCCATTGGATCCCCTTCTCCCTTTCACTCCCGCCCCACTGCATATAGTCATAGTCCTTTGAGCTTTTTCTCTCCTGTTTTCACTCCTCTCTCTCTCTTTCCCACCTCCCTTCCCCTGAATGTCTCAGATCTGTGGTCAGTTTTCCAGGTTTGTCCTCATTAAAGACTTGAATCTTTATAGGAGGAGGGGGTTGCCTCTGAATGATGGGGACATGATGTAGTGCACTCTGACAATAGATGCCTCCATTCAAATGCAGAAAAGTTCATTCAACATTCAGTTTCAGTTCACACTTCACACTCCTTGGGAGTATCTCAATCATACAAACTCAACTGAAAATGGATCACAATAGACATTCTTATAGATGGGAGAGGTTACAATGATACAATGGGAGAGGTTACAATGATAAAAACTATAAAATGTAAGGGAAATGTTTATGGGCAAGGATGAATCCATAAGGATCGGCTGTCCTAAAATCTTTAATAAATGAAGTTGTTAATTTAATCAGCCACCGTCTCTAAAGATAAATGGATGGTTAATCTGAATTTTAAAAATTCATTATCTTAAAATGTAGTAGTTGAAGTCCAGAAATGATCACAAAAATAATTAATCTCGCTCTATAAATCATTTTAACATCATTTGAGAGTATAATTTATGGCTCACAAAGAAGAAAAAGGATTAGATCTTATTTATACTCATTTATTACTTTGAAGTTATAGTGTTATTATTTCATTTAATCTAAATGCCATCAATTATAAGAGGCACCATTATTTTATATTCCAAAAAGAAATAAAAGTATTGCCAATTAAATGATGAAAAGGTTTTCTTATCACATTGATTGTAAGACATATCCTGATTGCAGGGATGGTAAAATGTGGAAAAATGTGTGTGGTAGGCAGAATAATGGCCCTCAAACATATCCTAAGACTTAGAAACAAT
Organism: Scalopus aquaticus; assembly: GCA_004024925.1. Lineage (NCBI taxonomy): Eukaryota > Metazoa > Chordata > Mammalia > Eulipotyphla > Talpidae > Scalopus > Scalopus aquaticus. The sequence goes on from PVIJ01001911.1 coordinate 140,630, forward strand.
GAATATATTAGGGTACATGGCAAAAGGAAATTAAGGTTTCAGATGGAATTAAGGTCTATAAACAAGAGCGGGAATTACTCAGTTTGACACCTTTAAGAGCCTGATAAATACTCCGAGAGAACCATCAGTAGGTGGGGAGATGACCCTGGATTGCAATCACAATGTCATCATAAGGTCGTTATCATGGAAGACAGTGGCAGAAGAGTTAGAGAGATGTGTGATTACAGAAAAGCTGTCAGAGAGAAGCAAGGCTTTGAAGATGGAAGAAGGGGCTAGGAGTCAAGAAATGTGGGTGGTCCCAGAAGCTGGAAAAAAGCAAGGAAGCACATTCTTGATTTTAGCCTAGAGAGATCTGTATGGGACTCTAATCTACAGAAATGTGAAAGAGAATAATTTGTGTTGGTTCAAGACACTAAGGTCGTAAATTTATGACAGGGCTAGAAAGCTAATACAGTGCAAATCTTACAATCCATGTTTACAATATAACTTTTACAAATTTGAAATAAAAATCTTTTGCCAGATACATAAATTCATAAGAATCATTCAATTACTATTATTGAATAGTTTTAAATAATCCTGAAAGGCTTAATTAAGTCTAAAACCATCATCTCTTGGGTCAACATTCCATTCAGTCTCTGATGTTTCATTCACATCTATTTATTACACATGTGGAAAAGCAAGCCTTTACAACAGGAAACAAATCGTGCCCATGCATTCACAGTCCTTGTTGCAGCTAAAAAATTTCAAATAATCTAAAAGTATTAAAAACTCTTGAACCAGACAAGAAACTAATTTATAATCAGTGAATCTTTATCATGTAATGGAACAAAACAATTGATATTTACTTGGTCTTATAATTGAAAAAAATCAAATTCTTTATGTTCGCCCTCAACCTAGCATATAACACACTGATTCTACCCATATGCATAAATTGCAGTTGTACTATGTAAATCCAAAACTGAATTTCTAAAAACAAAGCAAAATAAACAAACTCATGAAATAATCTCCAGTGCCAGATATGCTATACTCAAGATCCCAGATCTCATAATTCACATACAAAGCCTTGACATTAGACAAATGAGTCTCACATTTTCCAGGCAGTTTGGAAATGTCACCTCACGTGTGCACAGCGAGCTATCCATCAGAGGGCATAGCACTCTGAATATAAAATAGATGACCCAGGCAGGTGGTTTGGACCAACAGCTTGGGAAGCCATCAAGAAAACCATTATTTTTCTATTCTTAATCCATCATTCTTCTTCTTTCCAGTTTTACAGTCTGGGATCTTAATTGCAGCTGGTCCAAAATCTTGATTTTTCTGGTGAACAGTTTTTTGAAAATTTTTTTCCTCTATCCTTGCTGTCATGTCACACATAAAACAATTTCCCCAAGCTCTCCCTTCCCTTCCCTTCTTTCAAGTCAAAGTTCAGTATTTTCAGCTTCTGGGATCAAGAAGCAAATATTTATTGAGGTGAAATAGAGATTTAAGGCAATATCTTATACCTATTAACATTCATCTGGCTTGGTTTAGCTTTTGTCTATCAGACAAAAGAAAGAATAAATGAATGCATCCCTCATTCTTTAACAGAATTATTCTGGAGCTTTTTATTTTGGGAGCATTCATTGATAAGGTTCTTTGGGTAGCCAGTGTAAGGCCTCAGACACATATTGGCATCACCACGGATGCTGTGCTGTCTTTCAACTTATGTTTCATTACCCTAAAACTCCATTACCCTTTGATGGAAATTGCTCCTCAGATATTCAATGGGAAGCAAATCACTTGGGCGGCCATGCCAGTAAATGGCTGAGCTGAAGAACTGTTCTATTACTGTTATTAGCCTGATTATTAGGAGTACTGTTCTTTTTCCAGAATTAAAGTATTTCTGTTTTCTAAAATAACCAAAGATGTGTACAGATATTCTTTGTCTTTAACAAGCTATATATGAGATATATTTACATATATACCATATGTAAGATATATTACTTCCACATATAATTTTAGATATATGGAAATAATATTTCCTCCAATAGATGAAGAAATTTGTTATTTGGAAGTCATCATTGTTAATGTTATTAAAGCTTGAGTTCTCTTCCTTTAATAATAGTATTCTGGCTGCTAAAATATAAAACACTAAATGTAAAATACAATGTCATACATGAAAATTTTTCCTGTTTTTTAATCTTTAAAATATTTAAAATCTTGTCAACTGTTCTTTTCTGACCCACTAAAAGTATGACATATGAGGGCAGTATGTCATTGTACATCAGCAATTTTCAGAAGATATGAAAATCATGTTTTATTTTTGTTAGATAAATCAAAATTGTGGTATTTTAACCTGATGGATTAATCTTTCTTCTAGTAATATAGTGTACTGCTTTTTTAAAAAGGTGCTTTATAAAATCCATACATTAAAAAAATTTTGAGACTAAAACATTTGTGCAAGACAAAACCATCGCTGAAAATAGAATGAAGAATGAAGAGGTGAAAAAGGTGTCTGCAGAGACAAGTCGATATACAAGTTTATCGACTAAAGATCAATTAAAGATACTTCACTCAAAGGAGAGAATTTTGGGCCCCGATTCCAAACCAATTTACCCTGATTTTAAATTAAATTGTAACAACCTTGATTATTTAGTTTCTATGTCTAACACTCACAGAAAGTGATGCTTCTATAAACAGATTATCAAAGAGGCAGCAGCTAAGAGCCTATCGGTAAAGAGACTAAAAAACAAGCGAAAATGAGTTTCCATGGTAATCGAGGGGCCCAGGCAAATACACTTCAGCTTCCTATAGTAATTCTGAGGGTGACCCGGTATCATAGCACAAAACAATCATGAACTGGAACTTGGAGCCAAACCAGTCTAGTCCCCACAAAATCACTTATTATTTGAGTGCTCTTAAGCAAATAAACACCCAGGAGCTGTGAGCCTCACATTCACAGTGCCTTGCCTATTCTATTAACATAATTGATTGGAAAGACCAAATAAGATCACATTTAGTTAGGTTATTGATTCAGCTGCATGTGAATTTTCTCTACCAGAATGAAGACTGCATTTCTTAGCCTCCTGCAGCTGGATGTGACCCTAGGAACAACTTGGCTATTTGGATGTGAGGGAAAGTGATGTGTGCATCCTCCAGTTCATACCCTCCCTTCATCTTTCCCCTTGGGGTGGTTGAGTATGCAGTGTGGGGAGGAGCCGCCCAGGCATGAGAATGACTAACTACAGTAGGACCAAAGGTGCTACGTTCCTGGTGACTACTTCAGCAGAACAGACACACTCAACTCAGACTTTTATGTGAAAGAGGCAAATTCTACTCTGTTTAAGCCCTTACAATTCAGCAGCTTGTGGAATCTCTTGATCACACCAATTCAGAATGACAAATGCCCTGAAGATTCTGGATGGGTGTAGGGTCAATAGAAGTAATCAGGTTTTTTCCACCCTCCCGCCATTAGCATTAATGATAGACCCCTGAGGGCCTAAACTCGTGTCTGATGGCGGGCACCTGAGGTGGGGTGTGGGCACACCTGGGCCTGGAGGCTGAGGATATGAGAATAGAGCGTGGTGGCAGAGGGCTGTTCGGCGGGGTGCAGCAGCGATGAAGAAAGAAGATTCGCTCGGGGTTAGGAGGCCTGTCAGCCACCTGGCCCCTCAGGCCCCCTGCCTGCCCTGTACCTGGTTGCCCCTCTACAAATACTGTAGAAAGTACATTAAAAGCCTGAAAAAGTCACTGAGGGCTCCAGGATTCCTCCTTTACTGGTCTGCTTGGATCATAGGAAAACTGCCCTTTGCCTTGCTAGCACTACAATGGGAATTTGTTACGAGATACTGGGACAATTAGTAAAATATTGCTGATTCCTAAGCTTAAATGGGTTATAATCTTAGCTCTCCATATACAAATAAGAATTCTCATGTGCTGATTTGCATTTTTCTCCAGAGGTTGTGGTAGGAGACAAGAATTTTGGAGTCCTTCTGCTGATTACACAGTTCTCCACATTCTCAAGAGCAAGTCAGAATATGTATATTGTATAGAATGTACTGATGAAATGGAGGTTTAGTCCACCTGGCCTGAGACCCGCCCCCCTATCAGCACACCCTCCCCTCCCAAGCCCACACATAATGGTCCTTGGGAAATCAACTTTTTCCTCCAAAAAGGGAAACAGTGGGACACAGATCAGAGAGAAGAGGAAGGACACAGGTTTTTCATTTCCCTTAACACCACTCCCACAACTTGTTCTCTTGTTACCATGGTTACTTCATGACTTTTGAATTCATTTCTACAAAACAGCATTGTGGAAGCCAGTAAATATATCAGTTACCCAGGTACCTTCATTAATCATAGGAAATACAGTCTCATCTGCTAAGAATACACCCACTGGGGGTTGTCTTGTTCTTATACACATTTATGCTTAATTGTTCACCAAAATTCAAACTGGTGCTCATAAAAAGAACGGGGAAAAATACATAGCCCCATTTCTCCACTACAGCTTTGGGCATCTAACGTTAATGCAGCTTCTTTTGAATATTGGTTACTAGCAAGGCCCTAAAACCATGTTTAAAAAAACACATTAAGTGGAAAACAGAATAAATTCTACAACCATAGTCTTGTCCCAATTTTCAGGTTTTCTTAGGCTTCTCATTTGAAAAGAATCCATCCAACTGGACTATATAGATGAATCACTTCTTTCCTGGAATACTTCTGAATTTGTAATAGTTTTCCTAGATTTCTTTTTCTTCCTGCTTTAAATCACTTGACTATCAGTATAATACTTCAAAACAGCATTTCCATTATATTATCTACAATAAAAATGTTATAAAATACCATAATGTATAGTGTGATAATAATGTGCAAGTTGATTACAATGGACGCTCTCTAATATAATGTGGTGTTTATTGTGGCGTTAATTCACTTTTACTTGATGATTAATGATGCTGAGACCCTTTTCAGGTGCTTAATGACCATTCCGATATCTTCTTATAATGTGTCTGCTCATGTCTTTTGTAATTTTAAATGAAACTGCTTGCTTTTTACTGTAGGGACACAGTGTCACTCAATAACGTTTTAGTGAGCAGTGGACCACATATATGATGATGGTGGTTCCAATAGGCTCTACCATAGCCCAGGTGTAGAGTAGGTTATACCATCTGCATCCTCTATGATATTCAGTTAATCATGACACTGCCTAACACATTTCTTAGAACATATCCCCATCATTAAGCAATCAAAACTGCACAAACACTGGATTTAAGGTCTCTCATAGATTTTTAAGATTTTTCCTAGTCTGTTTTGATGCCTTTTTGAAGTCGGGCAGAAGGGGTGTCTAATCCCTTCGTGGTTGCCAACTGAAATCGGGCAGAATGGGCCTCAAACGCCCAGGCTCTGCAGCAAGAGCCACCAAAATGCCCCAAAAGGCCAAATACAACAAAGGACAGTGCCTGATGAGAGGACAGGCCACTGCCTGTGGGTTCTCACCCGCACACAATTGCAGGAGACTTCAGGCTACAGGAACAACAGCAAACATGGGGTTTATTGTGCAAAAGGGGGGAACAGAGAGCTCGCTGCAGCCTCAGGTGGCAGCCGCCTCACCCAGAACGCATCGGGGACGGCAGCTCCTTGGGAGGTGCTGGGTTAGGCCAACAAACAGGCCTCTGAGACACCAGGCGCAGGCCTCTGGGGCTCTTTTCAGGCTACGTCAGAGACAGGACCGGAGGCCCAGTCTCTTCAGAGTCCTTCGGCTTCTCTTCCTCCTCGGAGGGCGGCTGCTGGTGCTTCTTTTCTTCTTTCTTCTCCTCTCAGAGGCCAGGAACTGACTTCTCTCTTTTCTCTTCGGAGTCTGGAACCGCCGTCTTTCTTCTCCTGGGGGCTGGTTGTGCCGTGTCTTCTCCTGCTCGGTTCAATCTCCCCCCCCCCCTTCGGTTCAATCTTTTCTCCTTTTTTCCTCTTCGGTTCAATCTTTTCTCCTTTTATCCTCTTTGGTTCAATCTTATCTCCTTTTTTCCTCTCCGGTCCAATCTTTTCCTCTTCGGAGTCTGGAACCGTCATCTTTCTTCTCCTGGGGGCTGGTTGTGTCGTGTCTTCTCCTGTTCGGTTCAATCTTTTCCCCCCCTCTTCGGTTCAATCCTGGTTTATCAATCTTTTCCTTTTCCTTCCATCTTTTTTTTTTTTTTTTTTTTTCCTCTCTTCTCGGTCCAATCTTTTTCCTTCCTTCGGTCCCTCCAGTCCTGGCTTATATCCTCTCCCAGAGTACCATCCATAAGTCTGATTAGACCATGTTCAATCCTGGAGCTGATTGGACCGACCCATCAGCTCCTAGCACCTGATTGGTCCATACAAAAAACGGCAGTTACTGGGCAGGAGCAACTGCTATAACTGACTCCGGAGCAGCGGGATAAGAGGCCCCACTGCTCCTGCAGGCACCCAAGCTGCTAAGGCAGCTTGGTTCCGGTAACATTTTGAGTTGTCAAACCTGGTAAAGAGGTGTGTTTAGTTTGTTACATGGTGGTGTTCCTGTTTTTCATTTAAATCAACATTTAAAACCAGAAGACTTCATATTAAAATGACCCAGATGGAGGATTTTGTTGTATTAATCCTGGGCCCAAATTTCTCCCAGGCAATACCTGACTGTAACTGAGGGCATCTTCCTTGGTTTTCTAGCCTCACAACACCCATTTTTTCCCCTATTATTCAGACCAAGCTCAGCTGCCATTTATCTTTATGCTTGTATTATTAATTGTCTCACTGTAGAAAAACACAGCAGATCCTTTTATGTGTAAATCCTGTTTTTATAATATTGCCTACCTGATAAAATTTATTTGTATTCTCCAAATCAGCACTCATCGCACTTTTGGGATCATTCATGGTTAGAGCAGTGAAAAATCTGTCATCCAGTGCTTTATTTTCTTGTGTTAGCTCTCAAACTATATACAAATGTCCCTCCATATGAATTAGGGCATTGCATTTCTGTCGGTGATTATGTTGTTTGAAATGACCTCAGTGGAGTGCTTAAATGCTGTTTACTTTTCTTTAGTGCATGGAGGTAGTAATGTGTCTTACAGAGAAAATGCGTGTGTTAGGTAAGTTTCATTCAGGGGTAACTTATAGTGCTATGGCCTTTAGTTCAATGATAGTGAACTAACATAAACTAATATATATAACACGAACTAATATAAACTATAGTTTATATTTGAAATAAACTATATAAACAGAAACATACATAAAACAAAATCATATATTTGTTGGTTCACAAAAATTTTGGAACCAGAGGCTCAAAGGAACCTAGTCCTTCATTTCCCCTAGGAACAATGGTTCAGTACAGTGTTTGCTAACTCAGTGTTTGTGTTAGTCTTATAGAAAATAAATACCTTGAATAATGAGAATCAACTGAATGCTATTATTTAGGGTGGACGATATACTGAGGTCATATCTCACTTAAAAAATGTAGGTGAAAACTACTGTTGTTATGCTTGAGGACAAAATGTGCAAATCTTGCTTGTATAATCTGTAGGCATTTGATTCAGTCCTAACTGCACCTCCCCCTAGGACTCCCTCCCACTTTATTTTTGATGGTGATGGAAAGTGTCCCGAATCAGGATGGAAAACAATGAGTCAGAGATTCAGATAATAGGGACTGTCATATAAGGCGATGTATATAATCTTGGGAATACATTTATATTTGGGGGCTGACAGGAAGATGGGATAAGAACAACATTGCTTAAGAAAGTGATGACAAGCAGATGCCATCTTAAAAATCGGTTGGTATTGGTCTCTTAGTGCACTGTGTTAATAATACTGAGCTGTACTGGGGTTATACCTGGACTTACTGGGGAAAAGTGCCATAATAGACAGTGATGGATGCCATGGACTCAGAACTGAGGAGCTGCAAGGTATTACATATGTATCAATCATGGTCTCAGCCATGAGAGGCTGCACCTTGAAGGAACAGCATAGTAACAAGGAAAGCAGAATTCATGGAAGGGAAACTTCCCCTTTTCCCCAGTTTTGCTGTGCGCTGCCCATGGTGGGTGAGGTGGAATGGCACTCATAGTAAAACTGGTAAGTCTGGGCTTTGGGTGAAATATGTCTGGGTCTCCAGAAGATTTCTGGGAACATGTCCGATTCTTTCAGGGACATTTCAAGAAATTTCTCTTCTTCATAGGGAGATAGTTCTCTCCTGAAATCATAGTTTTCATACTTTATTTTTTTAAATGTTTACTATATATTGAAGGATGGTAAGACACTTAGGCTTCTATTAGAAACCTATTTTGTATATTTGACCCATATTTAGCTATTAAAGGAAAGTTCCTGAATCTGTGAAATAGTGAATTATTCTTTAAAATTTTCTATTTTCTTTCCATATAATCAGTTATGGACTAATAGAATGTACTCCCATATCTAAAAAAAGGATAAAAAAAAGACAGTTAACATAATACATAGAAGGAATTCAATTTCTAATGGACAAGTTTTTTTGTTTTTTTGTTTTTAAAGACAAGTAGATAAAAAACAAGGTTCTTCTTTTGAGGCAATGGAAATGAAAAAGAAATCTTACCTCTGGAAACTTTCTGAAATTCATACTTAATATGAAATCAGAATTACTGTTTTGAAGTTATGGAGGTTTCAGTTAATTTTTTTCTTGCAGACTATTTGAGTTGTTCTTACCTTCATTTAAGAAAGAATTGCTCTCTATTGAAAACATTTGCATTTGTACTAAGTGTTTGCTCTTAGAAAATCCTTTTCCCTAAAATTGCTTTAAAATTTTTCTAAGTGGAGCTATGAAATAGGCACAAAATCTGATAAAGACTTGTTGGAGAATGGTGTAGTGAGCAATGTGTCGGAGAAGCTCTGTATTGAGAAAAAATTACAAGAGAAAGCAGAAGTAGCAACGCTTTCCTACTGAGTACCTCTGGCCCATAGGCAAAAGAACTAATTTTAGAATTAGATTTCTTTTTTTAGTATTTGTGGATAAAAAATAAGTTAAAAAGACCAAGTGAGTAAATCAAGGTAGACAAGCCAAAGGAAAAGTGGGCAAGTGATTCAGCAGACAACACACAAAAGAGGATACTGGAATGACCAGAAAATAAACTGTTGCTCATTATCATTATCACAACACTGTGCTACCACTCTATAACCATCAGAATAGCAAAAGTGAAAACACAAGTTAATAGCAAGTGTTGGTCAGAATGAGGAGTGCCATTCTCTGGTGGAAATGTGCTAGTGCACCACCATTTGATAGCAGTATTTTTTAAAAGATTTATTTATTCATGCATACAAGAATTGCAGTATAGGCTAGTGGTGCAGGAGGTGAGAGGATTCACCAGAGAGAGAGTGGGGAGCAGAACAGGTGGATCTACTGAAATATGCTGCTAAGGGGAGCATGGGTGAGACAGGCGAGGTCTGCTGCACAATGTGTAAATTAGCTCCCTGACCTGGGATGGAACTCAGGCCCCTGTGATGGGCCTTCATGGTGATAGTGCTGAGACTTAACCGCGAGGCAACCAGGGAGGCCCTGTTATAGCACTCTTTGGCAGCATGTACTAATGCTGAGCTGGTGCCCTATCACCCAGCCATTCCCATTGTAGGGATACATACAACAGTACTGCTTATATTAGTACTCCAAAGAACATACCCTATAATGTTTATTGTTGTGCTACTCAGAATAGCTCAAACCTGGAAACTGCCCCGATGCTCAACAAATGGTAAAATGGATAATAAGTCGTAGAATATCCCTAAAGTGGAATACTATGAAACAACAAGAATGACTGATCTAAAACTACATGCAACAATATGAATGAATTTAACAAAAACAAAGATGAACCAAAGAAATCATGACGCAATGTGTGCTGTCTGATCATGTTCATGTGAAGAACAAAACCAAACAAAAATTAACATGCTGTTAGAAGTCAGGATACCTGTTGCTGTTGGCAGGGGTGGGAGGCGGGGGCTACTGACTGGAGGAGAGCTTGAGGAGGGTTTCCGGGGACCAATAATACTCTGTGTCTTGATTTAGAACTAATTATACAGGGTGACCAACTCGGAAAAAATTATTGAGCAGTGCATTCATGATTTCTACACTGAAAATTTCTGTACCATATATACATATACATACATACATTTATATATATATTACAGCTGCAGGCTTAAATAATTTTAGGAATTATTTTAGAAAACTTGCAATCTGGCATTTCCTGCCATCTGACAAAAAGTAAGACTTAGCAAGCGACGGTGTGCTGGAACTGGCTTACTGGCTCTTCCCCACTTCAAGGTGAGTGCCCGAAGGCAGGGTGGCTTCAAGTCAGCCCTGGCAAATACTGTAGGACTTTACATAATTACATATTTATGAGTAAACCACTGAATCATAACAGTAACAACAAACCACCCAAAAGTCAAATGTCTCTTTCTACTGCATAAATAATAATCACTTGAAGTGGAAGGAGTTTAACATCTGAAATGAATATACATCCCCCTTAGAAGTTTAGTATCAGACTCCAGGCCAGTTCCAGTCAGCCTTCAAAATCCCCATCTCCATGGGGGAGTGAGGTGGCAGGGGCATAAGTATCCATTTTGCTGTCACCTTTCATCTCTTTCAATCAAATCTTGCTTCTCATTTTAGGAATTAAATAATCAAAAACAGCCTTTTAATTCATTCTCAACTATTTCTCTCTGCCCTTCTCTTTTTCTTACGCTGCAAGGAAATGAGGCTGAGTCTCAACTGTAGACAAATGGTCATTACAGATTGGGTGGGGGGACGATGGGGGGAGGTTGCTGCACCCTGACGGAGGGTGGGGAGAGAGCTCAAAGCTGGGCTGGGCAACACTCCTCCCTCTCTAGGCTCAGCTGCCTGTTTATTCCACCCTGCACTGTCCCCCTGTTTCCCACAAGGCTCAGGGTCCCCGGCAGCACTTTCAAGACTTGGGTAAAATGAGGGGAATGGAAGATGCTGCAAGTACCTGGTCCATCTTTCCCTGCTCCCCATATGTTGAAGCCCCAACTGAGAAACTTGAAACAGGAGGAAATGAAAGTGAACCTCCTCACAAAGGCGCAAGCAGCAGGTAGCAGACAGTTTTATCCAAGAGACTCTTGGAGCCAGAGAAGCATCAATAAATCTAGATTCCAATTAAACTTCCCCCTGACTGGGACCTTAGCTTTCATCTAATCCTATATCCTTATTCTTTATAAGAGAAACTGGAAGACCCCAGGAGTTGAGTGGGTGGGACAACAGGAAGGCATGAGATCAACACAAGGGCCTCTCATTCCGAGTCTTCTGCTTTTTCTATACTTAGTACCCACTATTCTAAACTCTTTGACAGACACCTCCAACTCATCTGCCATGTTAATATTTCTGAAATTGGAGTATACCTTGCAATTCTTTTTTTTTTTTTTGGTAATCATTTTCCTTATATATATTTTTAGGAAAAAATAAAAAACCAACTAAGATGGTTATTAACGGTGTCCTGAAATCTGGATAATGTGGATTTATAACAGATATTTATGCTTGAAAAATGTATACCAGAGATTTCTTAATACTGAAAATATCTCCAGTATATTTAAGATGATTTGATTTACACAATGTTTTCAGGAACACATGCCTACTTAGGGTGCATTTTGGAGAAACAATGGAGCAGTCTGTTGCCTGTTAACCCCTTCATTGTGTTGCCTGAATGGCAGACTAAGCAGGAACAGACACTAGCCCTTCTGGTCCTCCATAAGCAAGTGACACAATATCTTGCAGGCGGCCCCACTAGGGTTTTACCACAAAAAAAGTCCGCTGCAGCTGTGTTCTAGTGTTTTCACCCTAACTCTCATTGAGTAAAGCCACTCACTGGGCCTGCGGGCCACCTGATGATGGTTACTCCAGCACCCCAGCAACATCCACTTGAAAATGCCCCACCTCACCTTCTAACAGCTTTTACTGGCATAGTTAATACCAAACAACCCAAACATATGACCTTGCATGAAGGGACTCTATAGGCATGGAACACTTTCTTGGTAAAAACCTTGCACTGTGCCCCTACATCTACTGCTCTGACCCCTCAGTTCTGCACCAACAAGGGGCCAAGTCTGCGGGACACCAGGCTCTTGCACAGAACACCTTTTAACTAGATTTTGACTTTCTCATTTTACTTTTTGTTTGACCAAAACATAAAACCTGCCATATCTTTGACTTAAGCCTCTCCCATCACAGCAAAAAGGAAACACTGATCCAGCACCTGCTCCCTCCAGGTCTCCCTTAGCCTGTCGTTTCTGAAGTCCAATGTCCCAATATCAGTGGCAACGTTGCTAGAAAGTGACCCTTGGTGCTCCAGCACCCCTCGGTGGGCACTGTGGGGGACACACTAAAAAGAAGGGGGAGGACCAAGGCCACAGAACACAGGTCAGGCATGGCCTCCGTTGGAGCAGCTGCCAGCAGCACAAGTTCAGGCCCTTACACTACATGTGGAGAAACCCGACCGTACACAGTGAAGGAAGAGAATGTGGTTGATAACAGACGAGACACACAGCACATAAAAGACCATCACCACTATTGTCTCCCTCCTGAAAACCATTCAAAAAGGAAACAGTTAACGCCAAGCAAAGTCAGGGAAATCTGGGACACCCCCCCCCCACCCGCTGGTCTTCAGGGGGCAGGGCTTCATGGCCTAGGACAGGGTGGGGCTTGAAGCCCACCCGCCACAGACGAGGCAGCTCTCCTAAACCTGCAGTTATAGGGAAGGCATTAAAGTGAAGTATTAAAAATATAAAATGGGTGGTTCCTGGACAGATCAGTTGTTAATTTTTCTTAAAAAAGGTATTTTTAAATTTAGTTGAATAAGCAAGTTGATTAGCTCTGGCTGTATAAGTAAGAGACTTAATTGCACCATGAAACTGGAGCTCCTGGGTATTTTGGCTCCTTCCCTGAGGCAGCAGTAGAGAACACCGTGGCAGTTCTCTGCATAGGGGTTTAAAAAAATAACCTAATTTCATCTTAAAACTCATCACTAAATGCCTGACTTTAAAAAAGCTCTTAAAGTGTAAATATCTTTTTTATTAGATAATTCTGTTCACCTGGTAAACAGAAAAATGTGCAGGTAAATGAATGATACTGAACTATAGCAGCAAAACTGGTTTTAGGTGTTATACTCAAATAAAAGGCAGGTGTGAAGAATCCTCATAAGTTGAGACAAGGTATGTGAATGGCCTTGTACTCAGGTCACTAGGCCCACATCCCCACCACATGGGAACATCCTGGATAGATCTGAATATTCTGGAAATAAATCAAGAGTGCACCTCAACCATTAGTCAGTTAGGACAGTGAAATCAAAGAAATTCAATGTTAATGATACAAGTTAACCCCTAGAAATTGGCTCTATCATTACTGGCTAGTTAAGGTGGAAGAAAATTGAAAATGAAAATGCTCACCCCACAAAATATAAAGTATAACATAACCATGGAATACAAATGTTAAAAGGATTTCACACGAAATAATACATCAAAAGTTTTTAAAAATTAAATTCTCAGACACGGCTGCTGTGAAATGTCCGGTGGACACCCTCCTCACTCAGAATGCTTCTTTGTCTTGGAAAGGGTCTTCTTACACATGGGGCCTGTGGACCCCACTGTCCCCGCCCCCTAGCCCCTCACTGCAGCTGCATTTGCACCTGCATCCGTGCAATCATGTAGCAAGAACTGGTCTTTATTTATGTCGTCATTTTCCACATTTCTGCCGCTTCTCAGAATGGAAGTTTTCATGGTGAAGAAAAGAACTGAGCTCGCTGTGGACCCACCCCGGGACGACAGTGTCTAGGAGCAGGGAAGCGGGAAGGGGTCTCGTGTGTACAGGTAATTAGAGGTTTGAGGTGAGGGGATCATAAATTATCAGACTTAAGTCCTGGTGGTCAGTCTTAGCTCGGATATGCACAAAACATTCCTAACCCAATTCTAATGACCCTTCCTGTTAAATCAAAGAGATAGTTCATGGTAGGAAAGATACTCATATGAAACCTCCTCTCATAGCTGGGCTCACACAGCAAATCCTGTTCCAGAAACAGCTGTTCCATGACTTTGGTTTTAAATATGTCACAAGAATTAGTTCTTCTCAGAGGCATTGGGGGATCAAAATGGTCATACATGTTATCTGAGTAGTCACTACTATGCTCTGGCATAGAAAATACTTTGTTAAAGTGATCAACCTGGGACTATGCCTCATTGTCTGGACCTGCCCTGCTGAGCAGCTGGATAAACCCGGAGCTCAGCGCCACTGAACCACCTGACCAGTGGTGTCAGGTCACACTGCCAGCATCCGGAATCTGATCAACAGTAAGGGCCTCACTCAGTTCACATGGGACCTTGAGGTAGTTATAGTGAGGATGGAGCTCTGAATACAGATCCCTTTAAATTCCTTAAACTGGCTGGGAAGATTAAAAAACAGTAGGACAGAAGTGGGGTTAGTATACCACTGTTAAATATGATAAATATATGAGGGGGAAAATCATGCGATACGAACAAATACGAAATGAAATTAATTTTCAGATCTAATGCTTATGTACCTTTTAAACCAATTCCTTCAGCAATACTAATTAAAGAATTTGTCTAAAAATGCTGGGTTAATTTTTGATGTCTATATTTTATAAGAATAACTTTTTCTACAAATAGTTTTAGGAAAACTAGTAACCATGATCATAACCCAAAAAACCATCATAATGTGCAAATTAAATATTTTAAGTGGTAAATTGATAACTTTGTTTTCTTAAAAGCAAATAGAAGACCTAAGGGAGTGAAACTATAACATAATTGAACTATCTATTTGGCTCCACTCAGATGAGAGTAACTGACCACCAGTCTTTGGCTGGCCTCCAAATTGGGTAATAATCTTCTATCTACTAATTTATGCCTTCAGATAATCTTTTTACAGATAAAAATTATAAATAATTCTTCCCTTCCTGTTTTCAATGTAAGTAGAGTATTCATCATTTCAGTGGTGACTACATATCAGGGATTCTGAGTTTGTATTTATTAAATCAATGACATGTTTCAAAAGCAAAGCATGACACAATCCGGATGTATACATTATAATTTTATTTTAACATTATAGGCTATCGGCCAAGTACATTACAGTAATCTATTATAGGGATCAGTGCCAGCCTTGAAGCCATTACCCACGGGTATAATTTGAAGAGCTGTCAGTATCAAGACCTTCAGTGGGAAGGAAGCCAAGACTGGGAAAACCAGTGTCGGGTTGGAGGCAGAGGGTCCACAAGCCAGATGGGCTGGGTAGAGAGATGCCCCAGAAGTTACTTGTTAAGGGTATGGAGCTGGATGAGCAGACTGGTCACACACTGGTCAGAGCAAGGCACGGAGATGACCAGAAAGAGACAGACAATGCAACCAAACCTGGGTTTGCAGATAGGTAAGCAGATTATAGGAGACTAGAGAGGAGGAGTAGAGTGCTAAAGTACCCACAAAGCTGGCAAGTAATGCACCAAAATGGAAAGAGGAACAATAGGACACTCACTTTTGTTTAATCCCATTAATGTCTTTTGTGTTTTAGGTGAGAGCTAGAACCAATCAGATAGTCAATCCAAGGGGCCAGCCACAAGGAAGGCAGAAGTTCTCCTTGTGTGGGGGACAAAGCAAAGCCTATTGTCCACAGAGTCTTCCTTTTCCCACCTCATGCTCTTATAACTCAATATTTATTGAATTAGTATTAAGGTAAGCTTTGATAGATGTCATCACGGAATATGGGGAAAAAACTGATTATGGTTGTCTGGGGGCAAAGGAAAACTTCCAAAAGAGAAAGAGGTGCACACACACGCAACTGAAAATATTGTCCTTCAATATTCAGAATTCCTATGTAAGTTCTAAGAAGTCAAAGTCTGTGTGTGTGTGTGCGCGTGTTGTTGTTTTTTTTTAAATATGTACTGGGTGACTTTTTAAATTTGCTGAAGTGTTTTGGGATTTAGCTTTTTTGACTTTGGGGGTGGGGGGGTGGGAGTGCTCTCAAAGATGCAGTGTCCTAATACTATCAATGTATAACTCAAAAGGAGGGGAAGAAATCACCAACTTGACACCTTAAAAATCATTTTTCTGAATTCCATAGTAGTAACCCATAAGAAACCATGGCACCCCTGGAACTTTATAAACCTGTACTCCATCTCCAAATTTGGGAGGAGAAGAGCTCAAAGTAAGGAGGACGAGGCATAGCCACCGTAGCCAGGGAGCTTGATAACTAACTCACTTCTTTCTCCTACTTTTGTATTTTTCTATTTCTCTTGAGCCAATCCTGGTAGAGATTATAAAAGCTATCTCTCAGAATTGGCTAATGGGATTACTGGGCAAGGAATTAGCAGCAGATCCTTGTCAGACTTAACTTTTTCCTTAGCCTTGTCCAAACATATTAAAAAAAATTATGACACAAGAATAAAAGAGAAGTGACCCCATTTAAAAATGGGTCAAAGGATTTAAAATAGATGTTTTCTCTAACAGATATAAATATAGTCAATAAACACATGAAAAGAAGCTCAAGATCACTAGCTATTAGGGAATTGCAAGTAAAAACCACAATGAGAAAACCCTTCAGATCTAAGATGACTCTAATTAAAAAAGACTAATAATAACAAGTGTTAGTGAAGATATGGAGAACTTGAAATCCTTATACATTGCTGCTAGGAATGTTAGATGGTGCAGCTTCTTTGACAACAAGAAACAAAGATATTCTCAATTTCAGTGCTAAAAACATCAATTTTCTCTTTCGATGGACCTTCAAAAAATTCATATAAAATATTTATGTGCTGATTTACTAATTAATATCAATACTTAGTAATATGTTTTCTACCTGCATAGCATGATCCTGCTCTCAATTCAAAGTTTTCCATAAAATTTTTATATGCAGTGACCAGAGCAATCAGAAATTCATGTCCTTGTTTGGGTATAAAGGACCCTGCCAGTGAATTGGGAGGACGTGGTAGGTACATGCTGTATTTTTATCATGCTTGTTGAAGCCAAATTAGAAATTCAGTACTCATATAAGTTTCTACATTACATATTTCTTGTTTCACAAAGTAGGAAATAGGTATATTTTATTTAACACTTAATATTTTAGTTGTATCAATGGCAGATTCACTTCCATTGTGGCAGGAGATAGCCAGATAACATGAGTTGAATGTAAACGTCAAGTTTCTTCATATTTCATTGATTATGTGCTGAAAGCTGTTTATCATATTTCCTTGCTAAGTCTTGGCCAGATGATTGGTGGTGATCAATATAATCAATAACAATTGCTTGTTAAAAGCTCCATGGATTTAGCTGTGCCATATGAGATTTATCAGATTGGATGGAAGTCCATTTTTACATTTGATTCTTATGTGACTAATGATCTTGGGATAACACTACATAGATGTGGCTGGGAGAGGGCAAAACAAAAGCATTTTATCTGGCTGATGAATTGATGGCACCAGATGTGGCTTAAATATCTCACTATTACTATGTAATAGGCTGCACACATCTATAATAAAATCAGTTGGCTATTTGCACTGATGAAAGGGTCTAAAATAAAGATGATCCAAAATGGCAGATAATGTTATAAAGTCATTTCACTTTGGCTTTGGATAGTTGTACTTAACAGTTGAACCTGTATATATTTGACCTTCTAAATTTTTGCTCTCTACAAAATCCAAAAGCCTTACATAGAAATGGTTTAATGGCCCATATTCACCTTTACTCATCTCTGCAATCTGCATTTTTCAGAGACTAGAACATATCTTAGACTGAAGTACAGCACTGTTCAGAGCTGCATGGCTCTCCCATGGGATTTTCCTGGGGCCTGAGAGAGAGAGAGAGAGGTATTTGGTGTCAAACAGTTGCTTCTTAAAATGCATGCTGCAAGCAAAGTAAGAGTAAAGAGAGGATGAACAAAAATCCCAATAAAGCTGAATTGATTCTATCTGGCTGGAAAGTCAGCTTCACATGAATAAATCAACAGTGGATGAGAATTAACCATCTATTTGTACCGGCTAATGACAGAAGGTAGCTGTTCCCACACCACAGAACCATGCTTAGCATTCTACTTCCACAGCTAAATCTTCAAGGAACAGTTTCTTCTTTGATCAGACCTATTAGTTCTGGTTCTTATGCAAGGCTTATGAAAAACAATTTTATTTGGCAGTGCCTAAATCCATTCTTAAATATAGGCTTTTCACATATTTCTTGTTATATTTTGGTAAAGGATGGGTTAGGGATATATTCTTGAACAGAATGTATCAGTTGATTCTGTTTCCCTTTTATCCACCTCCGCAGAAGTACACAAACAAACAAACAACCTGACGGTAAACAGAGCAATGCTGCCTTACAGTTTTAAATACATTTGTGTGCTTTCACAAAAATAGACATTATAAAATATTTTAGGTCTGCAAAAATAAAGATACGTAAAATGCCCCAAATCCCTCTATTTATTCTTTTATGCCATTTCTGTATGTAATTTTTAAAGTGATTATTTTGTTAGAAGAGGGACAATGAATCCGCTTTCATGGCTGAGCCACTGGGATCTTCTGTCAATCTGTCGTTTGTTTGGTTCTGGCAAGGAGGCAAGGTCTACTGACACAAGGCAACCTGGGCTACCCAGCACACTGCTGGGGAACACTCTACGCACTGGTGTCTCTCTTCATTCCACTATGTACTTTCCTATTTAAATTTATTTTGTCACAGAAAGTAAAAAAAAAAAAAGTCTTTGAATTTTTCAGCAACTTTCATACAGAAGAACTAAAGGATATCAGTTATTTTGTATGTCATTGTAATTTATAAGACCATAAACCTGTGCTTTATAGATGACATAGTTCCTGTGATTATTCAAGGGTAGGACAGTTCAATCCATGAGCTCTGGAGTCAGACGACCTGGATTCAAGCCCTGGATTTGCCCCTTATAATGGGTATGATTTTATAATCTCTCTGTCCCCAGTTTCCCCATAGTGTGAATTTTGCAGATTAGATGAGAAAGTGCCTGGAAAGGACATAGAATAGTACCTAGCACAGAGTAAGTGCTCACTGCATTTTCAGGAGAAAGAATGAAATGCACCTTTTAAAAAATAATTATTACTGTCAGGCTAATTTGAGAAAATTAAAATATTGGGAAATGTTGATAATCATTAGTCTTCTTACTCATTCTTCTTCTCATTAAACAAATCTTTCTCTAACCTCTATTAAGGGGAGAAAGGGCGGTATCAGGAATATGTAAGAAAGTTATGACTGAGTTATTAGGGTCCGGTGGAATATTCTAATGGGTGCTATGATACTAATGTGGGAGGGTGTTTAGTGTTGGAATACAGAGGTGGGGTTTTTGGAGGGCTGTGGAGAGAAGATAGAAGAGAGAAAGTGTAGGGGACTGAAGTGATGGGATCCGTTTCAGACATTCAGGTATAAATAGGATTTGAAACCACGCGGCGGATGAGTCTCTAGAGACAGGCATGGTGAGAAGGGGAGGAGAGTCGTGATATTTACTTGTTCATGAGTAGGAATAAAAAGTAAGCTTTTTTGTGTTTTCAACTTAAAATGAATCATTCATAATGAAGAAAAATCTCGACAGTTTTTAAAAAAATATCTGTAAATAAGCACAGAAGGGAGGGGCTGCTATGGCGCTGGGTGGCTCTGGTGGGGAGAGGAGCAGGTCACAGGGTCCTGGTCCCCAGGCAAGTCTGCTGCCAGGCTGGCTCGTGTGAACTGGTCTTGGCAAGACTGGTCAGGTGATCTCAAAGTTTAATTCAAGAAAACAGTAGCAGAGGCCTCCCTGGTGGCTCAAGGGCTTAAGTCTCAGCACTATGAAGCTATCAGCAACCACGGCAGCACGAGTTTGATCCCCCGCCAGGGAGCTTCCCACATGGTGCAGCAGACCTCTCTTGTCTTGTCTGCTGCTCCCCTCAGCAGTGTATTTCAGTTATTCTGTCTGTTCTGCTCCCCACTCTGTCTCTGGTGAATCCTCTCACCACCCTATACCCCAGTCCTTGTATGCATAAATTAAAAAATCTTAAAAAAAAACCAACAACGACGACCAGCGGGAGGCAACCCTGGAGGCTAGGGAGAGGGTTCAGCCAGGAACTGGAAGGCCAAGACAGTCAGGAAGGAAGAGGTGGCTTATATAGATAGAGACCTATGACTAGAGCTGGGCTGCATTTTAAACCAGAAAGTTAAAAAGATGGCAAAGCCAGGATCAAATAGAAGTGAAATGAAACTGTGATGATTTCCCTGACAATGATGTCAAATGCATTCTATGAGTGCTGCTTGGGTTTTTCTGAGTAATCCGACTCAGATAGCTCTCAGTTTAAAACAGGGCCCAGTTTGGAGTTGGGAATAGAGTGGCTGCAAGAATACTCCTAGGAAGTGTTTTTAGCTTTGAGATGCCTCTTGGGATAAATTTGACATACTGTTGACAAAATTTAGATGGTCTCTGTTAACTTAGATACATGGCTGAGGCCATTTTCTAGCAAGCTCTTCTTCCAAGGTTAAACATTAACCCTGAATGTAATGAAAATCTGACAATGTGAAAATATTAGCAAAGCCTGGAATGTAGCAGGAAAGAACTTCCCCTTTAACTTTCCTAAATTGTGCTATATTGTCACCGAAGCAACATTATAGTTTTAAACTTTCAATAACTTTTTTTTTTGGTTTCTCAAAAGAACTTTTAAAACAATCTATTTCTATATACCACAATTTAATAAAAACTCACTCAAACCAGTGATTTGCATCATGTATACAAAATTAGAAGTAGTCATAGGAGATCAAAGCAGTTATTTTTAATTCTATTACATCAGTCTCACTGATGTTGAAAATTGTTTTTCAGTTATTTATAGTAGTAAACAACATATATTCAATATCATATGTATTGTTACTACAAAAACTTTTATTTTTTACCTCTTTGACTTTGAATATTTAAAGAATAACAAAAATTAACTTTTAATATTTATTTTAAAAATTAACGTAAGACTTAAAAATAAATTTTCTAAGGACTTTTATCTACAGGCTGTAGTTCTACGGTACTCCACTCTGCATAACAAAAATTTAAGAACAATTATCCTCTTATTGACCTACTGGTTAATCATTGACTGGGAAAGTGTTTCCCAAACTTGTATAGCACTCAAAAAAAAAAAAAAAAAGAAAAGAAAAGCTTCCACAACCTAATAGATGCATGGATAAAGAAAATGTGATATATAATAGCCATACGTTGCTCAATGACATTTAGGTCAAGGACTGACCACATATGAGACAGTGGTCCCAATAGGCTATTTGACATATCCTAGGGTATAGTAGGCTACACCATCTAGCTTTGCATAATCACACTCTAGGATGTTCACACAACAATGAAATCACCTAACAACACACTTCTCAGAAAGCATTCTCATCATTAAGTGATGTTGGACACTATAAACAATGGAATACTACTCAGCTATAAAAAGCAAGGAAATCCTGCCCTTTGCAACAACATGGATGAAGCTTGAGTATATTATCACAAGTGAAATTAAAGATATATACTGTATAATCTCATTTACATAGTAATGGAATCTAAAAAGTCAAACTCATAGAATCAGAGAGTAGAATGGTAGATGCCAGAGGCTAGGGGTAGGGGAAGTGGGGAAATATTTGTCAAAGGGTACAAACTTCCAGTTATAATATGAATAAGTTCTGGGGCTCTAATGGTGACTATAATGTGACTATACTACAACATGGTGACTGTAATTAACAATAATGAATTATATACTTGAAAGTTGTTAAGATAATAAATTGTAAAAGTTACCAGCACACACATACACAAAGGGTAATTACGTGAGAGGATAGAAGTGTTACCTAACTTTACTGTGGTAATCACTTCACGATATGTATGTATACCAAAACATCATGATATACAACTTAAACTTACATCATTTTCTATGTCAATAACTTAATAATGCTGGAAAAAATGAAGGAAACAAACAAACAAAAGAGTATTCAAAGTTGACTGTCTGGAGAATGCTAGGTTGAATCAAGCAGGTTCTTTGCTGCAGGATGGGTTGGTTCACTGACAGAACAATCAATGTGAGCTACCAGGAACATATTAGAGTAGAGAGACTCAAATTTATTTAACTATGGAAACTTTTTGGGAACACAGTTTGAGGAATTGACCTACAGAATGGGTTAAACCAAAATGAATTTTGGCATGCTTATGAGGTTTCTTGTCTTTGAAAACAAAAGTGATTATTGATGAAAGTTTAATTTCAGAGCCTCCCTATCCTTAAAAGTGCTATCACCACATAAATCCAGTTGAATTAGTTAAAAAACAAAACAAAACAAAAAAAAAAACCCTTAGGCCTCTTTGTAAGCAATCTTTCAATAAGAATGGAAGAGACCAGCCAAGATGCTAGTAAAGACAGTTACAGTGGTGGATGGGTAGACAGTATTAGATGAAATACATGATTTCTGTTTCACTGAACCAAAACTGCATCCCCATTTGTATTTGTGGTATCAGAATTCACGTACAGTAATCTAGAGACAAAATCTACAATTGATAAGAATTAGTATCTTCAAATACAGATGCTTATATATGTTAATACATATGCTTTTGTAAGTCAGGATTTCTTAGTTGAAAGTAGCAGAAAATGAATCCAAACTAGTTAAAGTGAAAAAGGAAGGGTAGGTTTGTTGAGTCACATAACTGGACAAGCAGGAGTGGATAACTGGCTTCAATTTTGACAACTTCCAGGGTTTAATAACGTTCTCAGTATTCTTTGTTTCTTTTCTTGGTACCTCTTTCTTCTACTAAGGTAGTGGGGGAGGAAGAGGTATGACTACAGACAGCTCCTGGCTTTTATTATTCAAAGCTGTAACAAGCCCTGAGGCAAACAAGGCTCCCTTGCCCTAAATCAGTATATATAAACCTCAGAAAGGACTCTTAATATATTGGCTTGGATTTTGTGCTGATCCTTTGAATTAATAATGTTGGCCAGAGGGATAGAGTACAATGTTTGGCCAGGACTCTGTGACTCAGCCTCCCACTTGGCCAGATAAGGCAGGTGATTGGAATTGTCATTTTACCAGAATCACATGGACAGGGAAGAGGTAGGAAAGTGATGGTGAGGGAACATAAGAAGAGTACTGCTGTTAAGAGAACAAAACACAAAAACCAAACCCCATTAAATTCCATGGTTACTAAAACTCTTTCCCCTGACAAATGGATGGAATTATTGAATGGAACTATATGGTTTTATTTTCTTCCCACTCACAACCCAATTATGCATATACTTTAAAATCTCCAACTTAGTACAAAATCCTGTTTTGACACTGTCTGTCCTCCTGCCTCCAGTCCTGCACAAGCAGAGTTAGGCACCACTTTCACCTGCCTACATTCACCATAATGCATGACAGAAATAGGAATAACAGCACAAGACACTTGGTGGTGGAGCATTGCTAGGGAGATGAAGCACTGAGCTAGAGTCAGTGTTCTCTGTACTTCTGTCTTCTTTTTCATCATCACCAACTCTGTTACTTCAGTGTCAAAGCAGCTCTAGGAATCAGTACAGAAGATGCAGGTAGAGCAAAAGGTCTTTCTTCTGCACCCAGAAAGGCTTCCTGTTACACTGTCCAACTAGGCATGTGATAGTCTGTGCCTACCCGCCCTCGCTGTTCGCTGTTCGCAGAGGCATTCTGCCCTGGGTTTTCCTGCTGCTGAGCAGTGAGACCAGAAGCCAGGTCTGTGTCAAGTGACTCTGCCCAGCAGGGCCAGGAATTGAGTGAGGTGAGTGAGGCACTCTCCTGAGGTGCGGAACTTAAGGGGGTGCCAAATATATTAGCAATCAACATAAATAATATTTTAATGCAATATTTTTAAAATAAAAATTAATGCAAAAAGTCCATGATGAACAAAAGAGCAACTTCTTAAACCAAGATAGGCTCAAACAAAGGTACTGAGTTTTCTTTTGTATTCAGACTCCACGAGTGCTCAGCATGGGACCGTTTATTTAAAATGATGATACTTTGCTCATCATAGATTTCTTACATGTAATGTTACATTTTAAGATATTGCATGACAATATTTTTTATCTTGATTACCAAGCTTTTGGGACCCGCTTAGGTTTTTCAACTGAGGTAAATGTCTCACTGGCTTCACCCAAGATTCCTGGATCCACTTAGCCAAAGGGATGGGGCCGTGGCCCACATGGTCACCAGTATAGGCCAGACTCAAGCGAGGCCGATAAGATTTTTTCTCTAGTCTTGAAAAATGAACTAAGAGACAAAGAGAAACCCAGTAAGATGATAATGAACATTTAAATTGAAATGCCAAGCTGAGCAGGGGCTGGAAGAGAGATTTTGGGCCTTGTACTGCCAAGATCCATTCTGAGAGAAAGAAGCAGAAGGGAGAGTGGAGGATTGTGTTCTTTGTTCAAAATAATTTCTAACCTGTTATAGAATCCTTTGCTGGTGCTTCTCTCTAGTTGGAACAGTGTACTTCCTGTAGCACTGACGTCAGGTTCGGTAACATGACTTGTTTTAGCGGATGGAATGTAAGCAGAAGGAACATGCCATATCAGAACAGAACCTTAAGTGCCAGTAATTAGTTCTGCTTTGCTCTCATTCTTATGCCATAAGGTTGGCATAGCCTAAACATGCTCTTTCAGTATAAGCAAAAGTATAAGAAGGATGTGGAGGAGGGCCACAGCTGACTCTCAGTGGATATTAACAAAAGAAATTAGATGCTGTTGTAATTCACTGCACTTTAAAGATTGTTACTTCAGCAAAACTGAGTCCAAGCTGACTGATACAGAGTGAACTTAGTTTCTAGTCCAATTCCATTTGCCTTGAAATTTTTTGAGATCACCTAAAAGTGGGTTTCCGTTCCTTACAACTAACAATCCCTGATAAAACTAATAAAACTGACATTGTTTAGAATGATTTTGTTAAACATTTATCATATAATGGGTTCCATCATATAATGGGTTCCATCCTTCTCCATGCCAAAGTCTTTTATACACACACACACACACACACACACACACACACAGAAAAGTGTTTAAGTGAGAGAAATATAACTTAATATACTGATAGTAAGGATAATTTTTGCCTGTGTGTCATTATTATTATTCAATAACAGATTGCTGTGATAATTTTTCTGTTACTTTATGCAAACTGTGATTTGACCTGAAATTGCAATTAATAATAGTATCTTTTCATGGTATTTGTAGGAAGAACAATTTATGCTACTTCAAGGTGATAATATCTTGATTAGAGAATCTAAAAAAATGGAGTCATATCAGTTTTCATTTAAGCTTTGTTACTGAAAGAAAATACCTGTGTTTAATGCAGAAATTAATCTTAGTGCAGTGTTCTTATTCCTTGAGCTTAATTCAAATGAGCATTCTCTCTGACCCTTGAGGATATGGACCACTCTTTTAGGTCATCTTACACTGTGGCTTTGTACTCTGAAAGCAACAAGCAAAGCACCCCAAGTTGGGGGATGATATTTTTATGCAGGAATTGTTGACTAGTGAGACAAATATTATTTAAACCAAAAATGCACTCATGACAGACTGAATCTGGTTACATAAACACTTCAATTATTATTTCAAATTATTTTCACAAATACAGTTTGAGCTACTTGACATCTGTGGGTAGGAAGCATAAAGAGGTTATGAGATTTGCTTAAAGTTATTGGTGAGTAAGTGGCAGCATCTATTCTGGAACCTGGATGGCCTGTCATGTAGCTCTTTTGTTATGCCTCAGTGCCAAGAGAACAATTACCTTTTCTGAAACATTCTCCTTAATAGCTCTAAGAATGTTTACATTGCACATAGAATGTTCTGACGATACTAGAAATAAATTAAAAGGAAAAATTTAAAAACATGAACACATGCTGTAACATTTACCATAGGAACATCTAGATTATATTGTGTTTACTACTGATACATAGTTAACTTAATACCAATTTAATTTCATTAAATAACACACATCTTGCTACATGAATACTTGATAAGATGCCTCCATATTATAAATCGGATAGTTTTCCAGAATACTTTGAAAATGAAAGAACAATAGACAGTTTATTTCAAAATGTTGTTTAAACTGCAAACCATAATTCCAAACAAGAAGGCAAGGGAGAAACAGCATTTGAGATAAGATTCAGAATGAAAATTCAGTGTTTAGGATAGAAAGGAAAGGAAAATCTTTACTCAATTACACAAAAACAAAAGAATAGCTATAAATATACTACTGATTCAGTGATTGATAAAACACACCAGGAATTCAGAATAATGTTAGATTTAGGAATGTGAATTGCTAGATTTACAAAATAATATTTATGGCTCTAATTGACTATTTGAGACTGTCTACCAAATCATTTTGATAGAACAATTCTTTATACCAATCTAAGTGGATAAAGGAATATAGCAAGTACTTATGCCAATTGAAAATCATTACCAGGTATTTATTTATCTTACAAGGCCACTTCATGAACTTTTGCATAGGTTTTGAAGGCTAGATATATCTCAAAAGTATTTTAATTTGGTCATTGAGAACTAATGAATTTTAGCTGTTGTTTTTAAAGCTACTTAATAAATTTCAGCCATTTTGTCTTGAATGTGAAAGATGACAATTTAGTGTCCTAGAGAAATTGTTATTCATAGGATTTTCATTATTACTAGAAATGACTAATTAATATAGTGGAATATTAGTGAAAAATTAAAGTCTAGGAATAACCTGTGTGGATAATTATCTGCCCATATTTGGGAGAACTACTGGTGTATTCTTTGTTTATGTTTTGAAGGGCTTAGGAATTCTGGCTCATGAGCTTTTGTGGGGATACAAGTATCATTTGCTTGAAGAGTGAGAAAATGGAATAACCTAACTAAGGAGATAAATTATCATAGTAATGTTGTTCATGTGATAGAGGAGAACTGAATGTTAAAATCTGTCACCCTTTTCCTTATTTTTTTCCTTATTTTTTTCTTGTAAGTTTAATAATCCTGATATTGACTGAACTAATTTATACCTATTTACTATTTTGGAAAAATTGTGTAAGAGATCAAAGAAGAAATGTTCTATTTATTTTTTAATGAACCAACATTCCCTTCCTAACTTATTATGTCATATCTCAAGGGTTTTAACATTATTCTTTTCTATCAAATTTCATTTCAGTTTGCACCACAGTGATTATTTTCAACTTCTATTATCAATAAAACAAATGGTTTAACATTCCATATCTATACAGGGTTTGACAAAGACTTGATATTTCTTTTGGTCTAAATGGACAAATTAAGACTTTTCTTCACAGAAAAATAATGTGGTTTGGCCATCCTAATTTGTGTGTGTGACTCTAAGTTCTTCTTTTAGACAGGATGATTAATTTCTTAAGTTCCAAGGATAGTTTTGTAGGACAACTCAACACAGGCTGTAGTTAGCACCTTAAGAGTGAAATAATATGGAGAAAAAATTCAGTCATTAACTAAATTTTGGAAACGCTAAAAATTAACTATAATTAAAATATTTTAATTGAAGTTTTAATAAATATTGGGGTGTGCCTAGTGAAAGTTAATTTTGTGCTGAATTATATCTCCATCAGACAAATATGATTTAATAGGTTTTATGTAAGAACATGAATGATGGTAACAAAACGATTAAAACACAAAGGACACTCAATATTGAGTTGAGAAAACCTCCCTGATTCCTGAAAAAGTGATACATTTTTCTTGCTATAATAAAAAATCAATGACTTCTCTCAAAAGCCAACCTTTCTAGTCTCTAAAGAATGCTGGGAAGCTGAATGGGGACATTAACTGAGGCCTGAACACCATCGTCTTTACTGTTCTGCTTCATCCTTGGGCCTGCAACTTAATGATATGTATAAAATCTGCCTGCAGTAATCCTGATCCCCTGCCTGCCCTTCACACCCCTAAATAATCCTAAATGGATTATTTAAAATGTAATTATCAAATTTTGCACATTTACTAGAGTGGTTTCCTTCCTTCTAAGTAGTGTGGGGATAATATTATCAAGATCTCTTTCCTCAGGAAGCTTATCTTCCTGTGGGTGGGGGAGGGGGAGGAAGCAATAGATAAATACAAAAGTAATATGATAATTAAAATATATAACATGCCAGACTGTGATAAGTACTGCTAAGAAAAGTAAAGTGGGAGGAAACTAAGGTGTGTCTGAGATGGACAGCAGCCACTGCAGTTAGGAACATCTCATGGCAAAGGTGACATGTGAGCAAAGGTCTGAAGAACTCAAGAGAGAGAGTCATTGGGATGTAGAGTACAGGGGTAAATCATACCAGGATAAGGGAACATCAGATGAAAAGGTTCTGGGACCCCAAGGTGCCTGGGGTTGGTGGAAGACCTGCAAGAGGGACTGGAATAGAGGGAATAAATGGGAGGAAATGTGATCCACTAGGTTGAAGAGGAACAGGTTATGGAGGTTTGATGAAGCTTTCTAAGAATCTTTGAAAAAGTGGGAAACAATTGGAGGATTTCAGCAAAAGAGTGGCGTGACCAAACTTGTACTTAAAGACACTCTTATTGAAGATAGTTTTGGTGGATGCCCCATCAAAGGTATCAAAAAGATAAATCCAATTAACAGGTGTCTCTAAGAAAGTGGAAAAGGGCTGAATTCTGGAGAAGTGGGTGTGGATGTGGGTGAAGGTGGGCTTACCCTAACTGATAAACTAAGCTCCTCCAGTCCTTAGGCTCCTTAGGCCTCAGGTCCTTTCCTATCGGTGCGAACCGCAGCCTTAAAGTAGTGTTACCATGGCTACCACAGGATTGTTTTTCCCTCCATTCCGCTTCCAACGCTGCCTCCAGAACTCAAGGCACCCCGACCTGCAATTCCTTCAGCTGGGGCACAGGGTCTGGGCCCGTGCTGACCTATTAGTATTCAACCGGCGACGTCTTCCCCGACCCAGCTGATGTTCTTTCTCTCCAATTGTTGCAGTCTCACGCCATCCGCACCATCCAACCACCCCACCTCCTCCCGGGGGACCGAGTCCTGAGCCCTACAGCCGGTTCTAGCCTGGGAAGTGCCAGGTTGCCAGGAGCACTGGCGTGGTTCTGTGCAACTACGCAACGCTTTTCTGCAAGTTGGCCACGGCCGCAGGCTGCACAACTGCAGCAATGAAGGGTGCCCAGCGCCTGGCTCGCAGGCGGCGCGCCACGGAAGACCCAATGTAAGGCAACCCAGAAACTCTCTGGGGATATTCAACTCTCCTGTGCGCCCTTTAAGGTTCCCCTGCGCTTCCTGCAATGCACCAGACGGGGGAAGCAGATAGAGGCGGCACCTGCATTGCGCCCCTGCTGGGATGCACTGTGCGCAAAAGAGAAGGGAACACGTCTGCTGTAAAATCCGAGGATTCGAGGCGCCAGTAGTTAGAGATGGGTTTTCTTAGGACTCACCTTGTGCAGTTTCCACATGGCCCCTAAAGCCTTGACTTCATGGCTGGAGTGTTTGCCCTCCTCTAGGCACTGGTAGCACACAGGCATCTTGCACTGTACGCAGTACATGCTGTGGTTCTCCAGCTCGTGGTCTGTGCAGGTGGAGACCTTTCGGGGGCTCAGCCTCCGGCTCACGCGGCCCTGGGCCGGCGGCACCAGACGGTGCTTGGCTAGGGGTCCCCGGGGTGGGTGGCAGCGCAGGCGGCACGGATCGCAGTAGAAGACATCGCACTGTTCGCACATGACGGTGGCCTCTTTGGGTGCCTTCTCGCAAAGCTGGCACTTAAGGGCCGCGGCTTTGCTCTGCTGGTAGCGGTCAATTACCCCTTCCAGAACACGGTTCTTCGGGAAGCCGCGAAGCCCTCGGTCATCCAGAATGAGGCTGCGGTGACACTGGGGACAGGTGATACAGGAGTTGCGGGGCACCGGGGCCAAGGCCGGTGACAGGTGGGTGGCCGGTGGCGGCATAGCTGGGGGAAACACACGGACGCCGTTGGGGGACTTCTGGCACGGGGTGGTGGGAGCGCTGGCGAACCCCCCGTAGGAGCCATAGCCGCTGTCCGCCTCGCTGTACAGGCTCATCTTGTCCAGGTCCAGATAGTCATAATCGGAGACCCCGGAGCCCGAGGCCCGTCGGCTTTGGGGGGACTCTGACTCGGGGGTCTGCACCAGGATGTTGCGGGCGCACGCCTGACATAAATTGTGAGAGCAGGGCAGGATGATGGGTTCCCGATAAAAGGAGCCGCACACAGGGCATTTTAACTCTTCTTCCATTTCTTCCATGGGGACCGGGCGGGAGCGAGGCAGCGGCAGCTGCAGCGGGAGCCTTAGCTGACGAGGTGGCCCACCGGCCTGTCGTGTCCAACACCTTGGCCAGCGGTAGCGGCGGCGGCGGCGGAGGCACCTTCCCGCGTCGCCGAGGCGCGGATGCCCAGCCAGGCGCTCTCCCTGAGCCTCAAAACCGCGGCGCCGCGCGCCAGCCCGGAACCGCCCCCTCCTGCCCTCTTTGTCCCGCCCTGGCCTGTGAACAGACACTTATTGGACGGCGGGCGAGAGAGCAAAGCTCTCATTGGCCACAGACCCATCCTTCTCCTTTCCTCCGCAGGCCACAGGGGGTTTGGTGGCGCTCTCAGAGGCGTAGGGGAGTCGTCGCTCGCTGGTGCTTGATTTCGGGAGGGGGCCGACGTGCGGAGGCGAAGGGACCGGGAAGGACGCATTATGCGGGATGACTCATTCTTCGCCCCGCTTCCTTCCGACCTCCGGTGCAGTCACCCAGGAGCAGGGGGCGTGAGAAAGCCCTCCCCTTGGCTAGTGGGCTGGAGGAGGGGGCTGGGGCTTTCTTGACAACAGTCTGCGTTTGACTTCCAGTTAGGGTCTCCCCGCCGATCTACGCTGGGCCAGAGCCGCGCGGCGCGGAAGACCCCCTTTTCCTTCCGCTGCCGGCTGCCTTGGCAGGCGCCTTACCAGGCGGAGGTTCTGCATGGCAACAGGATTTGTGCCCCCCCCCCCCCAACAACCCGCGGAAGCCCGCCCCTGGCGTTCCCTCCTCCAAGGAGCCTGACCACGACGGGCGTCGGTCCTGCAAGGAGCCTCTTTGCCTCTTTCACCCTCAGTGCCCGGTGTCTAAAAGGAGATGAATTACATCGATTTCTAGGTGTTGCCACGAGACTTACACAAGGTGACTGATGTAAAGCTCTGTATATAATTAAAAGCTATGCTCCCCTCTTCTTTTCACACTTAAATTCCAGGCTCGGCCCACAGGCTTATAGGCTGTGGTATGAGTGTGTTTCTATCACCTCTTCAATCTCCATGCACCCCAAATTGTGCTCTCAGCGACTCCCCCACGGCCAGCAAGACCCTGGGCTCAGTGGAGGCAGGAATGCCATAGTTTTTAGCAACTAGCTCTGTGGATGAATCACTGTGTCACTGCTGAGTCTCAGCATTTGACTGCAGATAACATTTCAATGTCATGTGACCTGGGCGCCCACCATAGCTTCCAGAATGGTGGGGTTTTGTTTCTGTTTCTTCCCGGGAAGTGCATGGGGTGATGGTGGTGCAGGTTGTGGTGGGTTCGTGGGGAGTGGGTCTAGCGATAGTCCTGATATATTAAGCCCCCCTCTCCCTCTTGCCAAATATTGCTGGAGATACCTAGTTGTGTTCCTTGCCTACAGAACTGTTGATTTGATGATGGAATATCAAAAAAGAAAAACAAAAATATTTGAGTCAAGTGACATTCTGAGATAACATTTGAAATAGTACATGACTGCCCTTTGCTGAGTGATTCATGAAGTGACAAAAATTCTTTCTAAGACATCTACCAACTTTCCATATTCTAAAAAAGACACAGCCTGATCCTCTGCAGCTACAGCCCAGGACTTTTTATAAAAACGAAATTTTTATAACCCTGCCCCCTGGAGAAATAGTCCAATAAACTACATTATTTCCCCAATACTTTCAGCTACAATAGAACAACAGTTGATCGCAGTCCTGAGACAAAATGTTCTCTTTGTTATTTAAAGTTAAAACACAATGCTATGTGATTTATTTTTAACCTGCCTTTTAACAAATTGAGTCCAGAGCATCCAAAATTAAGGTACATGTATACTCTGTGAACACACATAAGGAAGTGGAATCACTATTTGTATCTGGAGGATATATCTAATTTATAGGTCTCAAGAGAATTTAATAACAGGTAGTTAATTAAAAAACTTGAGAGTCAGTACCACTCATGATTTACAATCCTTTCCATGACTTGTATGTATTTGGTTGAAAGTTACAGTAGCCTTGGGCCAGGGCTTTGAATATTCCCAAGGTGTTACTCCTTTTGAGTTTGAATTTTGCTCATCACAGTCACAATCTGCTGTAAATTGGATCTCCCTAAAATCCATATGTTGAATTTCTAATCCTCAAAGTGAAGGCATTGAACATACCTCCCAAACTTGGACCTTTTGAGAGGTATTTATATCATGAGGGCAGAACCTTCATGTGATTAAAACCTTTATAAAAGTAGCCTGAGAAAATGCACTTGTCCCTCGCACCATATGAAGTTAGAATGAGATGACTGTTTTCTATGAAAAGCAGGTCCTTACCAGACATCAAACCTGCTATCACTGTGATTTTGTGCTTCCCAGCCACCAGATTGAACTAGGAGAATTAAATTGCTGATGTTTATAAGCTACCCATTCTGTGGCATTTTACTATTGTAGCCTGAACAGATAAAGACACCATCTAAGACTTTTGCTCAACTTTGCTTATCCTTGGTTTACCCAAATGTAAGTGGTGATAATTGTACCCATTTCTTGTTATTACAGGTATTGATTTACTCTCTCTCAGGCTCTGTGTGATGAATACACAAAATGATTTTCCTTAACTTCTTTGCTTTTCTGTTCACCTTCCCCTAGAGGTTCATTACTTTTCTTGAATTTGTCCAAACTGTTTTTGTATGCTTTCGAACATTTCCCCTTCATGTTGTACTATTGATCATAATGTGCTTTAGATCCTCTAAATGAATTGTATTTAGAGAGATATAAAAAGATGAATGTAATTGATATTATAGAAATACTATAGGGAATATCTCCTCTCTTCCAGCTGGTGATCAGCCTATGTCCTGAAGCCCAAGGATTGATAGCCCTATCATTTCATCATTCCTGGGGTGAGTGCAGATGTTCTTATTTATTAAAGTGCAGAGTGCTCTGCTGTCCTCTGAAACTTATTAAACTGTTCACCCAAGTGATGTTCTTTGGCAATGAGTTGAACTAGCACTCTCTTCATTTTTTAAAATGGTAATTGTTTTCCAATGATAAATTTTGATACTTTTCTTTTTTGCTTTTTGACTACCATGATTGATTATTAACACATGTTTTCTGATTCTAAATGATGAATTTAGAAGAAGGAATTCTCTTTTTTCTTCCCACTTTCTCTCCTAGGACCACCCATTCTTATTGTGCGGGGGCGGGGGGGAGAATCAATAAAATGAAATGATTATAGACTGTAACAGTTTAAGATTTTCTAATAGATACAAGTATTCTCCATTTACTCTGTGATTAAGGATGTTGCAGATTGTGGATTGTAAAAATTGCATTATTTGAAGATATTGATGTCCTATTTCAAAATAATTCCTAAGGAAACTTCTTTTGGGGGATAATTTAGCCTTTTAATATTTAATTTTATATTTGTAGTTTTGTTCCATCCTTTGGTCACTTCCATATTTATTTATTGTTGATGTTGTTTTGTCTTTTTAATTATACAATTAATGTGGTAAATTAAGTGTTTTGCTCATTTGTACTAATGGAGGATGATCTTATTCAAATTCTATAGTGTTTCTAACTTTAAATAACTTTGTTACTGATATTTTGGAAAGGGTGGGAGAGATAATCTGGAAATATGGAGGTTTATAATAAATCCTGTATTGAGGTAGAATTGGATAAATCCAGAAACATTTTGTGAATAATAGAAATCATGGTAGGAGGAAAAAGGCACAGATGGGGGGAAAATCACAATTGAAAGGATAGTTTTCTTGAATTAAAGAAAGATATGAGGTTAAAGATTGAAAAAAATTTAGAATTACAGATGACATTGATGAAAAAAGACCCAGACATATACAAATACAATTCTTGAACTCCAAGGAAGGAAGAACATCTTAACAAGCCCCTAGACAGTAGGAACAATTTAATTATAAAGAAAAAATGAATCAGATAGGTATTGGTCTTCTTTCTGCAGCCTAAAGGCAAGAAGAATATGAATAAAATCTACAGTCTACTTAAAGCAAAAGATCACTTTTTGTCAGGTAAAAGAATTTGCAATTCAGAGAACATAGCACTCACATATTCCATGAAGAAGAATACATTTAAAGTAAACAACGAATGAATCCTAACAGAGTCCTCAAGATGGGTAAGGAACAAATGGGAAAGTAAAAGTATTCTGAGGATCCATTATTACTGGAGATGAAAATTAGAATATTTTGGTTGGAGATATTGTTTGATATCATTTTTTCTCACATACTAGTGAATAAATATGTGTGCTGAGAACCCTGGAGAAGAAAATATAACTACTAATATGATGGGAAGTACAATAGAACTCATAACTTATGAACTCTAGGAAGATACTATGTGTAACTTTATGAAAGCAAATTTTGAAATCCAGAAGGAAAGGATACTTTCCTGGTAAAATACTAATTAACTCAATTAATCCCTCAAAGCAGAAAGCTTGAATAAACCAAATTCCATAATTAAAATTTGGAAGATAATTTCAGATTTGTTATCTGAAAGGACAGGATGGTTGCACAGATGAGTTCTAGCTAAGTTTTAAAGAACAAGTAATTTTATTGTTATTGAGATAATCTAAATTAAAGAAAAATATGGACTGTTTCCCTCTTATGAAGCTAGCATAATCTTAACAACATATGACAATTAAGTTAATAGAGAATATAACAAACAACTACAGACCAAAACTATCTTGGTAGTAGATGTTAGCACTTTTAGCACTGTCAGTTGCCAAAAGATATTAGCAAATAGATTTCAGCATTGTATTAGAAGATTAATAAACTATGACCAAGTAAGGATTTCTCTAGGAATATGTTTGTTTGAATATCCAGAAAACAAAACAATTTATTACATAAAAAATGAAAGGAGTAGAATTCCCTCTTTTGGCCACATGGGAGGAATCCTCCTTCCATACGTAACTAAAAAGCATCATTAACCCTAGGAAACAACTGTTGTCAGACCTTGGATAGTAGACCTCGGGAAGTATAGGTCTAATTCTCGGAGAATGCAAAGAGGTGAGTCACACCATCAGACTGTGGTATAAAGAAGACGACTCTGGACAATATTCATCAGTCTCCCTGGGTCGAAGATGCAGAGATTGGATTTGGGGATGATTAAGGAAAGTCCAGTGTGCAGAATGAAAAGAGCTGGACAAAGTTTCATGTATCTGCATGGGAGTTGGCTTGGGTTTTTAAATATAATATGTCCATGTATAGGATGAACCTCTATGAGATCAACAGCAATAACAACTTTGAGGTAAGAGAAATAATTTATATTTCCTTCAGTCAGAAGGAAGAGAACTCAACTATACAAAAATCAATTTGTCTATATGGCAATGCACAACTAGCCATTAATATTAAAAATACTACCACTGGGGCCTCCCTGGTGTCCTAAAGGTTAAATCTCAGTGCTATCAGCATGAAGGCCTGAGTTTGATCACTGGCCATTAAGCTAACCCACATGCCACAGCAGACCTCTCCTGTCTTGCCCACTGCTCCCCTTAGCAGTGTATTTCAGTAGACCCGCCTGCTCTGCTCCTCGCTCTGTCTCTAGTGAATCCTTTCATCCCCCATTCCTCTGGCCTACACCCCAGCTCTTCTACGCAAAAATAAATAAATAAAATCTTTACAAAAATTTGATTTGATCAAAATTAAAATAAAAAAATACAACAATTAACAACACCATCAATTACATGAAATTGAATTTCAAGATATGCACAAGACCTACACACTAAAACCACAAATAATTACAGAGATAAATTCAAAGGCAACTTTAATAAATGGAGAGACATGTCATGGTTCATAGATTGGTACACTCAGTGTTTTTAAGATGGCACTTTCCCCCAAATTGATTTATAGATTCAGTACAATTCTTTTAAAAATTTTATTTTAATTTCTGGGGTTACATTTTCGCTCTTCCATATGTGCACATGTTCCACTCACCCTCCACCAAACCACCGGTACCAATACCCCATCTGCCTCCCTCCTCCCCCTCCTCTTCTTTCTGATTCAATGCAATTCTTAGCAAAACTTCAAAAGAATTTTTTCCTTTTGGGATAGAAATTGACAACTTGATTCTGAAATCTATTTCACCATGCAAAGAAGCTTGTGCGCCAAAACTGTTTTTAAAAAGATCCTACTTGAAGGATTTACCAATAGAAGACTACAAAAGTTTTAGTAATTAAATTGTTGTGTCAAATGTCTTGAGAATAAATCAATGAAGCAACATAATTTAGAAACAGATTAATATATCCATGGTCAATTAATTTTAAGTAAAGATTACTAAGCAAGTTGTATGGCAATATCTATTAAGGTTAAAAATAGACATTTGCTTTTCTTTCGTGATGATATCATTATACTTTGGTCCTACCTTTCAGAAAGTGCTGACTTTTATTTTCTGTTAACCTCATAGCAATCTAAATGCCCATCTGCAATTCTATACTTCTCATTCTCCTCACTGACAAATACATTCCTCTTTCACTTTTTAAAAATTGGCTTCTTCTGAAAACAGAACCTCAGGGATCTAAATTATGCCGGTTCTCCAAATCAATACTCTAAATCAGATGAAATAGAAACCCGTCCCAGGGCAGTCCCTAAAAGCTGGAGTATTGAATGTGCATTCCACTCTTCTCTATCCCTCCTAAGGGAGAAGCTATGAGTTGGGCATTTTGTCTTAATTGTACCAAACTGTGTCAACTGAGGTAAGGGGCAATTGCAGGTAAACTACAAGGGCTTTACTTATCCATTTCAGTGCAGCAGTTCCCAGCTATGCACTCAGCAGGGATGCTGAGACTTCTTAACTAGTTTCTAGAGTTCTCAAAAAGGTATTTTGGTTCATGTTTTTACATAAGTGTCTCCGTATGGGAATAAAGACTGAAGCTTCCTATTCTAGCACTTTTCTGGCATCATTTCTACAATCTATTTTAAAATAGAATTTAGTTTATTTACATTTCCACCAATAAAATTTTAATCTTTTAATCTTTAGAAATCTTTGAGTAGAACACAGAATATTTAACAAAAGTGTCTGGATTCATTCAGAACTTTACAGAAGATAGTCACATTCATTACCTAATTTGTTAAACACTACAGTATACTTAAGTCTGCCCTCTTAGTTTTAGGGTACAAAAGGGGGACTTGAAAAAATCTAGTGATTTCTACAAGTTTACAGAGTAAGGAGCAGAGCCAGGACTTTCAGCCAGGGCTTCTGAGATCTAGTGTGATTCTCTTTCCCCTGTATTGAGTTAGCAGAATATAGTTATTATTAGAGAAGCAAGAATATAGTTATTGTTATATATTTGAAAATATTAGTGATGGAAAGAACAAGGTAAGACAATTTATATAAATCTTGTTTTTGACTATGAAGATCTTAATGGTCCAATTTTTTCCAACTTGACTGCTCCTTGAAGAGCAAAAGCACAGATTTCCATTCTAAAATTAGATTTCTCAGCATTGTATGAGCCATATGAGCTATATGGCCTTGTGCAGGTCCTATGATTTATGGGTCCTAAATTTGCAATTTTTAAGACTGTTTAGATGTTTTCTTGGATCCTTTGAGACTCAATGACACTCAGACTTTAATATCCACATTATATTTCAGTAAAGGAGGAGGAGAAAAAAGAAGAGGTGAGGAAGATCTGCTCTGTAGTCTCTAAGAAAAAACATTTTCTCCCCAGACTGAATGAGAATGAGGATAGATTTGAGTTCACTAGTACTTATAACATTCTATCAACATCTGAAATGTCAGAAATACTTGTTACTTGTGACATATAAGTAGGATAAAATAGAACTCAAACTCATTTGGGAAAGGAAATAGGCTACACTATGGCTATGCAACTACTAAGCCATATTATTATTAATTCCTGGCTTGACGTGAACTTTTATTCAATTCTTCAAGCATAAAATATCTACTCATGCCTTAAAATAAAATATAAATTTAATGTAATAAACATATTAGTTTGATATTTAGGAAAAACATAATAATACTTTTGGCAGGATACCCAACTTTTTTTTTTAATATATATTTTATTGTTATTTATGTCTTTTACATTTTGTATTCCCCTTGGGTAGCCCACCACCAATTCACCCGTGATCCATCTCCATTGTTCCTTGTGTTCTTTTCTATTCCATTTTGTGCCTCTTTTCCTGCCCTCCCCCCCCGCACCCCCCC